>VTPC01000782.1:12991-63428 GCA_011009095.1 Ignelater luminosus | reverse complement strand
GTGAAAAAAAGATACACTTTACTCACTTGTTGCATAAATAACTATTTCTTAAAAAAAATGACATTTAATAAAACAATATCAAGGCACACTATTATATTCATACTTTGTATGTTTTCTTAAATTTTTAAGATTTTTAATACATAAGGTGCTTGATATAACATAACACAAAAGCCATAGTGACGTCACTGAATAAAATTTAAAATTATTTTTATTCGTATGAAAGATAAAATCTGGTGGTACCCATAAAATTAAAAGATTAGAATTGTTGACATTATTTGAAAAACCCTATCGTAAAACATCTCAGTTTAGTTTGTCATAATAAACAAGAATATGGAAAATGTTTGCAAACAAAAATGTGAAATCTTGTTGATATTAGTATATTGCTGTTAAAGAATTAGTTAAAGATAAATTGAAGAAATAAAGAGAGATTTTTCATTTACATATGCAAAATTGCAAATCCAAAGTTCACTTGTCTTATAAATTTTTTATATGAATACTCTTCTTTAAGTATGCATGATAACTTTGAAATATTTTAAAACTTTGTTACTAAATAGAAATTTTATGTTTACAAAAAAAATAATAATATAAAACATAGTATAAGTAACAAACATCAAATTGCTCATGCTGTTGTAACTAAACTAGTAGAACTGGTTCTCTATTGGTGTAAAAATAAAGCTATCATCTTTTAAATGTAATTAACATAAAACTTTTTTTTTTTGCTAAATTACTTCAATATCCGCTTTGAAATAAACAATTATATGTCATAGAAATAAATTGAATAATCCTAAAAGGTTGTTGTTTATTGCCATTTAAATCAATATCAAATCGTAGTGTAAATAATGTGGTATTTTCCAAGGTAACTTTAAGAATTTGCTTGTTTCGTTTGTTTTTTAATTTTTTTTCTTAAAACTTCTTACTTTTTTATTTTTATATAGTTTGACTTGTGTTTAAAATTTTGCAAATTCCAAAATCTATGTTTCTTGTTTCCCAGCCAAACCTTGTAGTTTTATATAATGTTTGTTTTATTTAGATTAGGTTCATGTCTTATGAAATATATAATAGAGTAACATTTTTTGAGGATGAGGTCTTAGTTTGGATTTCAGTTTCAGTGTTCTAACTCATTAATGAAAGACTTGATTTGAATTGAAAACAATGTGTGCATTATAAATCAGCACATTATGATACTTTTCATAGAACGAAGTACACAACATGACTATCTGATTATGAGCTCATTTTTCAGGTAGTTACATTGCTACTTTTTCTTCAAGAAAACATAGACGGCCAATAAAAGTCAGATACAGTATGTACATGAGTGTTTCATGCAATAACAGCAGTATTCTACCAAAACAAAGAATAGTCTAGAGTTCTTTATTCTCACTCCTGCTACAATCTTCCGAGTTCCAACAAATTTTCAGTCATCAAAGCATTGTTTTCTTATTGTTATGTATATACCTTAAAGACTGTAAATTAAAACAAGCTTTGTTATGATATTTCTGCTGAATTGGGAGAAACCCACATTCAAATGCAAGCTATTGCATGTTGTATATCCAAAAGCTTAGAGTAAATGTGTTATTTCATGGTTTTTAGGCAAATAATGTAATTACAATATTAATTGCGATATTCAAATAAGCCTACGTGGTGAAAACCACTACAAGCCATGAAGCCAACTTTAATTAAGTAAAAAACGAACTCAATTAGTTCAAAGACACAATTAAAATTTAAACAATTAGTATAATTAAAAATATCGTACCATAATCCTTTTGTTTATTTTGCATTCAAAATGATATTTTAACATTGCCGTTTGTTTAATTTTAAAAGTTTAGCGAAACCAAACGTGTTCGTTTTTGTGTATGTGTACATTCTATTAAATTAATGTCATTTCCTCTAAAAAAAACCGGAAGCTAAAGACTTTTTTAAATGTGTCAAACTACTAAATATTTTAATTTTTACTGTTGCAATACATTTTAATTTAGTTTTTCCTGCAGGCGTTAAAACGAAAGGACGATGATAGCAGCGACAGAATGAGTGCATCGACGCCGCCCGAATCTGTTGGCGATCGCAGCACCAGCAGTCAAGGTAAGTGCGTGGGCGGAGCCAAAGTATTGTGTGATAGCGAAGGTAGTTCACTTTTGGAATCGTCAGTAATGGTCGCGAAATAGTCCGCGCATTCTTTACTTTGTTCAAAATATAGGCGCATCTGTGAATGAAAGTTGCGTGCTGTGGTGTTGCGGTGAATATCTAATTATTATTCGCGAAAAGCGTCTGTAAGTTGTTTTGTACAAGGTGTGCTGCATTATTTAAACAGTGATAAATTTATCGGAACACGTTATCAAAATGATAAGGAAAAGTTGGAATTTTTATTAGTTTGTTGTTGATTCAACAGCAATCTAAATGTTAGAGAATGACTAATAAACTAATTTTGACAAAAATAGTAACTGATTCTTTGCAATAAAAGACATGAGTACTTTACCCAGAATTCGTATCAAATCTAAGGGTGGTAAGGTGGATATTAAAACTGGAAGTTTACCTCGTTCTCGCTCAAAAGTTGCAGCAATAACTGTTAGTAGTCGAAAACCAGTGCCAGAACAACGTAGAGTTCAATTTCTTAGATATGAAGGTTATTATTCTTATTATCATTATTAGTACTGTACTTGTTTTGTGTTCTGTAACTTAATTTTAATTTTACGTTTGTTTGTATAGCTGGCGAGTCTGATGCTGCTGTTGAGCTTCGAGAAGAAAAATATGAGATTCATATTGAAAGATCTCGTGCAGGCCTTGGTCTATCCATTGCAGGTGGTCGAGGTTCTACACCCTTTAAAGGGGATGATGAAGGTATCTTTATTTCCCGTGTAACAGAAGGTGGCCCAGCTGATTTGGCTGGTCTTCGAGTGGGTGATAAGGTGCTCAAAGTGAATCATGTATCGGTAATAGATGTAAGCCATTACGATGCTGTAGAAGTTCTGAAAGCATCCGGATCAGTACTAATACTTGAAGTGAGCCGCGAAGTGACTCGTTTAGTGCGCGAACCCGAAATTAAAAATGAATTAAACAATGTTAGTACAAACAAACCTGAACCACACATTCCATCACCTTTACCTCCTCCACCAATCACTAATGATGATATGGTGCTTCATAAAATGCTTATACATACAACTCTTATCCGTGATACAAGGGGCTTAGGTTTTAGTATAGCTGGTGGTAAAGGGTCTCCGCCATTTAAAGCAGATAGTGACGCGGTATACATTTCGCGCATTACGGAAGGTGGTGTTGCTCAAAAAGACGGTAAATTAGCTGTAGGTGATCGGGTAGTTTCTATAAACGGTGTAGATTTAACTGGTGCTACGCATGACCAAGCAGTAACCATGTTGACTGGATTAGAACGATTCGTGCGGTTAGTTGTGGAACGCGAAGTTAGTCTTCCTTTGGACAGTCCTTCGCCCTCACCTGGGCCTCAACAGTCGCCGCGTCTTTTTGGTCTACCTAAACCCTACACGGGCTTGTATTCTGCCAATAGCTATATGGCTAACCGACCTAGTTACACGGGTTATAGAAGATCTTTGGAAAATGATAAAAAGGTAAATATTCATTTTTATTTTTTCTTTTGAAGTTTTATTTTGCCCACAAAATAATTAAGAATTACCAAAGAATTTAGCTTTTTTAAAAATTGATAGTTTTTTGAAGAGATATAATAAAGTAGGTTTTGATCATTTTGCCAAACAGGCATGCGAGGATAGAAATACATGTGATATGGTTGACTTATTGTATCACTAAGATATGGACATAGGAAGGAAATCTCATGTTTTTGTTTAATGAGTGAGCACTTAAGAATTACCACTGCAATCTTTTGTTCTAAGAAGGAACTAAACATCGAAAAAATCTTCAAAGATGGTAAATTGAAATTTCAAATTTAGAAAACCCAAACACAATTTTTTTTATAAATCTACTTATTATGAAACTATGTACATACCACCAAAATATTGCAATTTTAAATTCCTTTACAACGATGTATTATAGGTGAGGGTGTGCTGTTTAAGATCTTGAGGTTAGGTGAAATGGAGTGAACACAGCGACATCTATTATTGAATTAACTCTGTATCTTAGTGTCTCCCTTCATATACAAGGGAGTCTAAGCCCAATAGGTGCATAGGGAATTGCATTGGTTGGAAAGAGTACATTGAAGTCACCTGTAGTGGAAAAGAGATATAATGATAGAAATAAGAATGTGCTACCTTCTACCTTGCTTCCACTACAGGTGACTTCAATGTACTCTGTCCAACCAATGCAATTTCCTATGCACCTAGTGGGTTTGGATTCCCCTGTATAAATCAATTTGTTCTTTCTTGTTTGCAAGATACTAAGGATAGGAAGTTCTAAAATGAACACACTGTAAAAAAAATATTATTTATATCTACATTCATGATTCTATAATTGCATATTGTTGTTTTTTTTTAATTGATTAGGTTCTAAATTAATAAAACTTCTTAATTAAATGCTAGCCGCAGTTACACCACTAATTGTTAATAATAGACCTTTTAGTTCCTGTAATAATTAATGCTCGCTGTAATTTCAAACTCAGCCTGAAGCTATTATAAACCTTATACTATAATTTTAAAGTGATAATAAATGAAACATGCCTCAAGTAATTTTCATCAGAACATGCATTATATTTTAGTTCTTTTTATTTTATCCTGATTATAAGTAGGAAATCAATAAAATATTTTCTGCAATACCAATAGCTGTAACAATAAATAAAATATAGGAAAGTTTCTAGCTTGCAACTTACTGATTCTAATAGTAGCGATTTAAAATTGCAATGGAAGGGAAACAAAACCAGTTTGAGTCTAGTTTTGCACCTAGTAACAACAAGCTTATTGCAACTGCTTTGCGATAATTTTTATTTTTAAATCGAACATGAACCTGTGCCGGGAGAAAGGTGTTTTAGTTCTCAGGAACTAACATTTACATCCTAGTATTAGAATGATCCTTTCTAGAAGGGAAAAAATCGTTTGGTGATAGGCTGTTGCAGTTACATTAAACCTTGGAATTTAAAAATGAATAATGTGAACTTGAGGATGTTCTAGTTAATAATATCAAGTATGTTTTTTATGCATTATGTCCATATATATTAAAGTTAATTACACTGCTATGATTAAAGTTATTTACTATTGATTGTTAAGTGTTTTATTTTATTTTTAGTTTACACAGAATAAGAAGTTATTTGGCCTAAATTTCATCAAGCTTTTTTGTGATTTATTAAAACCAAATTCTAATATTTTGCCATTTTATTAAGCTTTGTTATTTTTCTCTTCAAGTCTTTTTTTTATCAATGATGATATTCATGTATTACATATATTTTATTAAATTTAAAAATTAATTTTATAAAATCTTGATTATTTCTTGTAAAAATCTTATTAATTTGTTTCTGTTATGGTTTTATTGCAACAAGTATTTGTATGCTATTTTTTTTTACTGATTTCTCTCTTACAGTTTAATGAAGCACCAAATGAACCAAAGACCAATGGATTAGACCAAACTCCAAAATTAGAAACACCACAACCAGCACCAAGGAGGTTGAATACTCAAACTTTCGAATCCAATCAAAATCAACATAGTAATGACACTACTGCTACTACTGCCACACACAAGGCACAAAATTGCGATCCTGCACAACAACAAAATCCACCTGCATCATCGAATACTCATGAAACAACACCACAATCACCGCCACCATCTAGCCAAAATCACAAGAAAGCTACACCGTCCTCATCTCTAGAAGGAGATGATATTCAGGTACTACCGAGGCCCATCACAAATGAGGAATTTCAAGCCATGATTCCCTCTCATTTCCTAAACAAACCTAACCCCACTCCTGAACCGACCCATGCGGTAACAGTGACAATCCATAAACCTGACCCCATCGAATTGCCTCCTGCACCCACGGGACCCGGCCGAGTCACCGAGACCATCACCAAGAGTACCTTCACTGAAACTGTGGTTACTCGCATCACTGACAATAAGCTCGTTGTGCCAGTGATCATCGAGGTATGCCAGCTGCTGCGCCCTGTTGTCTGCATGTTAACAACTTGCTCTTTCTCAAGTATTTTTTGCATGTGATGAATTTAAGTTTTGGGGATTTCAAGTTTTGGTAGAGTTTTGCAGTTTTGTGGTTTGTAGAAGCTTTCTTTTTTTTTATTTATTTGTAATTACATCAATATAATTTCGATTCAATAAATTTTTAAGTATGTCTAAACAAATTGCTAACGTATGCACAAACCATCAATAAGAAAAATAGGTGAATGATTTTTGATGTGTTCAAGTTCAATGTGTGAAAATTATTCAGCAGAAATTTCATCATAATACGAGGAAAGTGGAGCTTAATAGTAAGAAATATTTTTTAAGAACGAGCTAGTAAGCTAGTAATTTCATGTTAAAAAGTATAAGTCGAGATTATATTTACGTATAATTTTCTACAAACTTTCTTAGAAATTACTACTTTGTTATTTTTTTTATATTTTTATGTTATAATGATGCTCATTTTAAATCTAGTTTAAGTGTTTACTGAAATTCTTGCTACAAAGTTTTAACTTTCACAAAAATATTTTTATCCTGAGTATGATTTTGCTTTTTTAAATACATAAATTGAAAGAGTTATTATAAATAATGTTAGTTTGCAAATGCAACAGATGAAGTTTGAATTTATGTTATTACAAATCTATATTCCCTTAAACCAGGGCAAAGAAGAAAGTCTAAATTTTATCCTAACAGGAAAATCACAATAATCATTTTTCTGTTAGTCACTCACTATCACATGACTGAATTGATTCATTAAACAAAAATGAAGAAACCTCAAGATCTTTGTCATTTAAAAGTTTTTAAATCATTTTTAAACATTTTAATCAGATTTATATTTCTTGAAGAATAAGCCACATAACCTTGAAAATTATTTTTTCTATTAATCACATTTGTCATAGTTTGTGACTTATTGTTAGTTAGGAATTTACTAAATTAAATAACAATTTCCTTCTTTTTGAGAAGATTGTGGTAATCTACATCGAGCAACTAATATTAAAATATTCTAAATTAAAAAAGTTTAACTATTTCAAAATTGATTAAATTACTATGCATGTCCATCAAGTGGAGGTATTTATTTTTGTTTTATTTTAAGCCAAGACATTAAATTCTTCAGTAATAATACACAAGAAATTTTATTTTATCGGTACAATATCTTCGGTGAAAAACCAGAACCTTGTATCTCCAAAAATCAAGGTTTACAGGAGATACATAAAACTAAATATCATTCAAGAAAATGTGTATTACTCAAACCTGATATTTTAAATTTTGAATGTGCTGATTGGTAAATATAAAAAACATGTTTGATGCAGCATACCTTCATAATAACAGGATGAAAAAAAAATATATATTTGAGATACGAGGTTTTACATTAGAAATGCTGTAATTTCATAGAGTTACGGGTTTTTGTTTTTTAAAGAATACTTATAATTATTTGAAAACTCTCGTTTGTATTTTATTTATTATACTATACAAAAATAAGAGAAAATATTTGCATTATAAATCAAAATTATTTCTAAAAATACAAAGATAATGATATAAAATGATCACTAACCAAGTCGCTTTTATTCAAAATCAGACCTTAGTGTCTTAGGGAGTCGTAGAAACCATGATAATCCTTATGGATAACCGCTTTCAAGGACTGTAAATGAGCATACTTATCACCTTTAATAGGCAAGGAAGACTTATACAATTTCTTTATGGTGCCAATTTTCCGTGACCTTCTCTGTGGTAACGGACACCATTCATCACTGAAACTTAATTTGTAATGAATACCATTGTTGGAGTACATAGGTGTATACCTATGAAATGAGACTTTTTTTTTTCAATTTTAAACGTTTATTAACAAAAAATGGTTACAAATTTAATCTTCAAAATAATAGCCATCGCTAGCGACACATTTTACCCATCTCTCAGGCAATTTGTGAATGCCGCGCCAAAAAAATTGGCCGTCTTTGGCCGCAAACCAATCATCGAGCCATTTTTTGGCTTCTTCGTGAGAATTGAAGCGCTGCTCGGAAAGTGCGTGGCCCATCGATGCAAACAAATGATAATCGGAAGGCGCCAAGTCTGGTGAGTAAGCCGCATGCACCAGCGGTTCCCAATCGTACGTCTCCACCAATTCCCGGGTCGCTCTTGTTCGATGTGGTGGTGCATTGTCATCAAGAAAAATTACTTTGTGACGCCGATCGGCATATTCTGGGCGTTTTCGGTGTATAGCGCTGTTCAAATCGGCCAATTGTCGTTGGTAGCGTGCACCGTCAACTGTTTCACCTGGTTTTAATAGCTCGTACCAAATCATACCATGCTGATCCCAGAAAACACACAGCATTGCCTTGCGGCCGAAGCGATTTGATTTGGCCGTTGATTTTGGCTTGTGGCCGGGCGGACCATACGATCGTTTACGCTTGGGATTGGAGAAATACACCCGTAACGATTCGATGCAAAAAAGACTTCCTTTTGAACCGGGAGAGCAGCATTTCACAAGTGGTTTTTCGGTTCGCTTGCTGCCTTTCAGTCAGTTCATGCGGCACCCATCTTCCGACCTTTAAAATCATGCCCATGTCTTTCAAACGTTTGCAAATGGTTTTTTTGGGTCACTCCCAACTGCTCTGCCATCATTTCTTGCGTTTGACCATCATCTTCATTCAACAATGCTTGCAATTCGGTGTCCTCAAACTTTTTCGGTGGCCGGCCACGTTCCTCGTTCTCCACGCTAAAATCACCACTTCGGAACTTTTCAAACCACCTGAAGCACTGTGCTCTGCTTAGAGCATGTCCACCGTAAGCTTCTATAAGCATTTGATGAGCTTGAGAAGCGTTTTTCTTCAATTGATAACAGAAAATCAACGATGTCCGCAAATCGTAGTTTGAAGGCACGAAATTCGACATTTTTAAGAGCGAAAAAAATGCGTTGTTGTATGAAACATCACAAACAATGAATTGAATATTGTTGACAGATGACAGACGAAAAAAATAAGACATTTGGGACAGTTTAAAAATACTCCTAGCGACATCTGTGGTCTAATAGCTGAAAGTCTCATTTCATAGGTATACACCTGGTATTTCAGAGCTTTCAAATCAGTAACACAAGGATCACCTTTTTCTAATCCTGGTCTACTTGACTGATAATATTGAATTTTCTCATAATTGTTGAAAAAACTATGATCAACCTATTTTATAACGTATGGTCCTTTCGTTGGACGTTTTCTTGCCTGCTGTATTAATTGCACATAATTCGATGGTGCATGTATGTCCTTTCCTTTCTTAGCGTTTTCTATAGTGGAATGTACGGTGTTGCATTTCATTTGCGAGTGTCCTTTTATTAAATATTTTTGAATAACTGTTTCATTGTTTGTAATGCAATAATGAAGCAAAGTATTTGACAGCAGTTGATTTCTATTTTGAGCACAGCAGCCATCACTGTAGAAAACTTTGGCTTTGTCTTTATTTTCTTCATTCACCTCATTCTGCGAAAAATCTGTAATACAAGATGCAAAACAGTTGGCATATAAACCGCCTTCCCCCTCATGCCACACATAGCACACAACTTTGTCGTCTGACAAACTGTGAATTGTAAAGTTATGACAAGCTAACTTCTGCTTAAAATATATTATTCCAGCCTGTAAACGGGGAACTAATTGAACTGCTTGAACGTCCATCGTATAAGCACAAATTTCGCCAGACATGGCACTATCTTTATCTTTACACTTTTCCTGTCTGGCTCTATTTTTCTGATTAATATGTTCTTGATATTGATTGTCTTCAACATTTCCCTGTTTGTAACTAAAACACAAGTCGCACTGGTCCTTATGAAGTTGGAATATGTCAATATTCCCAAGCTTCATTTCATTCAAAAACAGGTCTGCTACATATCAATTCTTCACTTGTGTTTTTTTTATACAACTCATAGACCTCACTATATGAAGTAAAACAATTTTCGAGATATACCTTGCTCGATGAAGCTTGACAATAGTGAGAGGGCAACTTGGGAAGGCTTTCAAGAAAATCTTTTATGGCAAGTCTTTTTTTTACTGTTAATAGGATTCTTCTTGGTTGGATGGCAAATGTTATCAGAAACAATGCCAGAGCTAGTACTATTGTTTACCCAATTTAAGACCGACCATTCTCCTAACGCTAAAGTGGATAAGAACATCTGTTTGCACACTAGAATAACAACATTATTGATTTTAAGGTAGTAAAAGAGAGAAGAATCTCGACGCGACTTTCTTTTTGCTGTTTTTGCACCGTTGGTACTTTATTAACCACAGCAGCTACAAAAGTTTTTCGTTGCTTCCAATCCATATCAGACCAAGATTTTGTAAACAATTCGTCCCTTTGTTTCTCAGTTATTGCATGACATTTTCTTTTATCTGTAGAATTTGCACATTTCTTTGATTCACACCTTCTGCCCATTTTTCTGCAACTCTTTTTTACTACAATTCTCGAGTTTTGTGTCTTTTTGACGCCTTCATATTTTTGACCTTTCATTCTTAGCTGTTTTGCATTGTTTCTTTTTTAAAGGTTTGGATCGGCCTGTCCCTTTCTTACCCTCTTTCTAGCACCATTTTCAGCGTCATTATTTGAAACAGTATTCTCACTTTCATGTTCCACCATTTCAGTTGATTTTTCCAGGTCATCATCGTTATCATCTGAATCTTCACAAGGCCAATAACTAGATCCAGAATCTTGAAAGAGTTCTTCAAAATTAGTGTTACAAATTTGATCGGGTTCTTGGGATATACCTGAATCTTCACATTCAGGATTAATATTATTGTGATCATCTAGTGACAAAGAAATGCTATTTGGTTCTTGGATACTACTGTTGGAGAATATTTCACCATCAGTAATATTTTCAACATTGTTTACAGTACCACCATGAGAAATATCACATAGTTGTGGAAAATTGATATCAGGAATATCTGATGAATACTGGTTTGATAATTCTGAATTATTTGCATCTTTTTGTAAAGCAAGTGATCAAGTAGCTTTTTCATGCACCTAGTCACAGAGTAGTGTGTTAAAGCAGAACAGTAGATCTAACCTAAAAAATTTGTTGGTGTATGTGAAAGAATTCGATTCAATTCTAAACATGATACACCACGAGTGTTTTAGAAATCAATTATATTTTTGAGACCAGTTTTTTGTAGTTTTAAACAGCAGTCTGTTCAAGTCAAGTCAAGTCTGTTCAAACAGTTAGCAAACACAGTCAATATTATTTTTTTTCCCATAAATGGCAGTGTCAAATCGGTAAAGGATAAAAGATGTTAAAAGAAGAACTAACACTAGTAGTTACGTGCTGTTTTATACAAACTACTTTTGAGAGTTTAAAACAACATAACCTTAAATTAAATTAGGCATTTAAAGATAGTTTATAGAAATATGATGGAATGCTGGAAAAATATGTTTGTTTAAGAGTGAATCCAAGTTGATGTTCCGAGTGTTCTATGAATTGACAAAGCATTGCCTTGGATGCTCTGAGCGTCAATCTGAACTTACTCTGACATACAAACGCCTTAAAACATGTGCTTGTCGATACTCCACTATATTGATTTACATCATTCTTAAATGCCTAATAGACTCACTTAAATGTTTTTGACTTTTTGTGTTAATAAAAGTTACTCAAAGATATCAGTTAATAATGAACAAAATTGAGTCAATCTGTAGATTTAATGTCAAACACACTCCTACAGATAACATAACCTCAACGAGGCATTTTAAATATTATATACAACAAGTATTAGTAGCCGATCATTAATGGGTTGCTCTAGAATGCCATAAGATTAAGACTTCAGAATACACGATGCATATCTCATTTCAAGTCATTACTTGTCGCCTGCAATTTCTAAGGTAAATTTTTGTTTGGCAAGCTGAAGAACAATATAAACTTCATCATTCACAGTGGTGTTGTTTCAAGTCACAATAATCTTTTAATTTCTATCTAAGTATTTCGAAAAAACTGTAATACTCGTTGCAAACAAAATTAAAGGTTATTCATCTGATATTTAAAAAAAAAATAACCTGGAAAAACCAGATAAGATTCAAAATTAGATTTTAAAGGTTTTTTGAAAATTAATATAGCAGTTGGTGGTCATGGCAGAAATTCCATTAACGTAATATCAGGAATGGTAGTTTGATTCTTATTATAATTAACATTCGGACTTATATGCAAGTCTTTGTTAAAATAGACACTTATGCGTATCTAAGATTCAAGGCTTATTTTAGAGTTTTGGAAACAACAGGATGTAAAAAGTTGATTTAATTAGAAAAAAGTCTTTATTACAGTGTGTTATACAGTGTACCCAGAATTTTTTCAAATAATTTTCTCTTACTAGATATGAACAAAAACAATAAAGAGAATATGATTAAAACTAAAGATATTTCTGTTACGGATAGGGTTGCCAGATATCCTGTATTTGATGCTGTTTTTTAGCATCTTATTGGGAGACCAAACTGTTCCATATTTTAACTGTGGAATGTGAGGGGATCCCCTGCGTCTGCTGTTGTAGTCCAAGGGTCATGGTAAACTCCTCGTGTCCACTTTGAATCTCCAGGGAAACTCATCTCCCTGATGGTTATTGTGGGATGCAAGGGGGACCCCTTATGTTCATTCCCAATATCAGGCATATTGAGTCTGGATGTACAATTATGGGTTTTCTCTGTATTTCTGCAGATCATAGCTAAAGTAATTTAAAGTAAGATTAAGCAAGCATGATGCAATAAAATAAGTAGAGTTCAAATCGATTTCAGTCTAAAAGTTTATTGACATTAGTTTTGTGTAATTCAATTATAATTTTGAAATATTTTTTTAAATGGAGGTGTGTGACATGGATTCTGCATATAATCCAAACTTTAATTATAAAGTTATCAAATACCATTAATTTGCATTTTTAGTTTTTCTTTCATTCCTGGTTTAAGTAAAATTTCCAATTATGCTATTATTGTTATTATTGGTAATTTAATCTTCATAATACTAACAGAAAGTGTTACTAATAAATTAGAATAAATTACTCGTAACATGCTGTTATTATTAATTTTGTTTATGTAATAATTATTTCGTTTTTCTTTAAGAATTTCAAGATAATTTCTATTTTGTTGCTTAAATGTTCTATTAAATAGCATGGCTGTTTAAATAAATAACGCAGCTTAGATAAGTTAGATATAATTAAATTTTTCGCCTGCAATATTTGTATTTATTTAATTTTGTAATCTTTTCGATGAGTTTAGCTTTTAAGATAAGATGAATTAATAATATTACTTAATGTGATGTATTAATATTAAAGCTTTGTTTATTGTCATAATATTTTGGATGTGTAACCAGTTTGCATATGTTTTATATGTTTAATTAATATGCTATTTTATCTTCTGTATCACTTCACTTTTGTTTTTGCACATTCTATAGCAGCATTTATTCAAATCATTCTGTTGGGTGTAGTGTACATATCTTTGCTTCTTTTTTTTTTTGTTTTTTGTTGCAAAATAGAACAAGTATTAACTGCAGAGCAGCAAAATCACAGGTAATGGATGGAATATTTGCATCACTCTCCTTTACTTCCTATTATACCTGCTTCATTATATTATAAATATCTTAATCCACTTTCTAAGAATCACAAAATACCTATCAGATTCTTTTTTATTTAGTAGTAGGTAATAGTGAATAGTAATTGGAAGGATAACTTTTTTTTAAGTAATCTATAAGTAACTTCGGTATTGATTGAATTAGTTGATTTATCTTCTTGCTATGTAAACATAGTAATTGCATTATAGTAATAGAAAACTTTCATTTACTATTTTAGATGTAAATAAATACATGTGTATTTTAATTGCAATCAAGGATAATTTAAGTGTTATAATAATGTGCAAATGAGTTTTATCATTTTTTTTAACCTTGTAAACTATAGTGCTATTAACATAATTTTTGTGAATGTAGAAATTATTTGCATTTTTTTGTAAAAGCAAACAAAAGTTGGATTTTAATATACATAGTTTGTTTAAAACGTTTGTGGGCTAAGGCTTTAAAAGAAACTAAAATAAATGTGTAACACGGGTTAACTTTCTGACACACCAGAAATTTCTAATCATTTATAAATTGTGGTTGTAACTTGTTATGACCTTTTAACTTTTTCCATGAATGTTCTTAGGTAATGAACTAGGATTAGACTGAACTGAACCAAATCTCAGCCAGATTCTTGGTAATGAATATTGTAATGAGTTTCTTTTGTTCCGTCTTTCTTTTTTGCACTTCTTTTATTTGCAAATTTGGCATTGAGTAGATAAATTACATGAAGACATCAAAAAAAAATACAAATTGACATTTTTACTTTTGTTTTTTACAAATTGCTTTCTTAAGACTTTATATCTTTTGATCTCCTACAATCTTTCAAATTGAATATGAACTTTCACATTGAAGATGATGCTGAGCAAATTGGCTTTTTTGTGGAAATAATGATGACACTGTGACTTCATGGAGCCACCCATATTTATGTTATTCCTTCGAATCAGTGTTAAAGCTAAAGTTCTATTGATTAATAATGTAGCCTGTTTACTTCAGTAGTAACAAGATACAGATGAATGAGCTCAATAAGGAAATTCTGAAGAACATGAGTGTTGATTTAGAAAATTTTCTTCACTGGACAGAAACATATTAGCATAACCTATACCATATCACCAACTAAAGTAGTACATAAAGATTAGCCCAAAAACTTTTTGGATAAACTGTGTATCTTTCAATATTCTATACTTTTATACCATGTGTATAAAAAGTTTTCTTATCAAGTGACCTATGGAAACAAAATAATGTGTCTGTGATTAATCCATTCAGATAGTTAGATTGTCATTTTTCTTTTTACCTTTGACAATCTGTCAAATTGCAATTTATTCAAATTAATAACTGAAGCTGATAACAGGAAAAAATATTTATTTTAAAAGCTAATTTTTATATTTTGTTAATTTAATTAAAGTAAATCTAATTTAAATTACTAATATATTTCATTATAAAAATTATATGTACATAACCTCGGAAAATTCACAAATAGTATTCACCCCTACTTTTCACACTGGAACTACAATTAGTAGTTATTAGCTGCTTTCTTTTTGAGTGTTTAGTGACCCAGGGTTTGAAATTCTTGAGTGATTACACCCGGAACTGTAAAAAGAACACTTCATAGTGTGTAGCTTCTTGCACTAATTTCATTTACAAATATTAACATAACTTATTTCTGTTGTTTTGATGACCTGAACGTGTTTTGGGCAATAACCAGTATAACTGATTTAGAAATTGTGAATCTTGTAATTTTAAGCTAAGATACTATAAATCTGTGTTAATTATTTTTATTATTTCCTAAATATAACCTCAGAAAACAATACAAAAGCAGCTCCAAGTAACTCCGTCGGTAAAAAGAAAACCCCTATTATGTGTCCAACCTGAATCACCGATATTTAATTGGGAGAATAGCTCAATAACAAATATTTGTAAACCAGACATGTGATGAAACAACCAATATGGAAGCATATGGGTTTATCGTGTTATCTTCTTTAAATTAATTTAATACTAAAATTTAAGTATTTCTGTGAAATTATTAACTTAAGATTTACATATCAGAATTTTATCTATTTTAGCTTTGGAATTAAATATAACAGATAAAATAAAACTTTAATTTAATAAAACTAATAAATGTCAAGAATTAAACAAAAACCAAAACAATGTCCGTAATCAATAATTTAAGTTTTGAAATGGTTGGTTAGTTATATATCTTAGGATAAAAAATAGGATAAAATATATTCATAATTTACTTTAACTCGAACGAAATAAAGTTTTAAAAAGAAGTTTTGCAATGTCAAGAAACACAATATTGAGGGACTCTATTATTGGGCCTGCCGATTTTGTCACAAAAAGTATTGACATTGCAGTGTAGGAATGATAAATCCTTGAATTAAATATCCTTGGACCTGAACCTCATAAGGCATATTATGTTTTCCTAACCACAGGTGACTCTGATAAGACAAGTTTTTTTATACTTTATTAAAGCTTTTCAAATGTTACTACAAAAGCATTTGTTTTGCTCTGAGTGTTGCAAAACAATATAGTAAAGTTTATATGATGCAAGTTGTATCCTTATGGAATTTATGATCATTACATCTTAGTACGTAACTGATAAAGCTCATTTGCATCTTTTTTTCATAAGCATTTATACAAAGGTACAATATTAACTTAACTTAGCACAGCTTCATTTACTAATTACCATCATCATTACCTATACTTACCGTGCCAAACAGATAAGAGTAAATTCTCTGAGGTTGGCAAGTTTTCTACAAGATAAATGACGTAAATTGACTGTAGACAACTTGTCAACTTGAGAGAATCTTTTCTTTTTTAGGAATATCACGAGAATTGCTCTACCTATTCAGCACAGCAAGTGTAGCAAATTCTCATTAAATGTGAGAAATTATATTTCAGGTGATAAAATTATGCACAAAAAGCTTCAGCTTAGTTTTCACTGTATATTACATGAGTTTTAATGTAATTGCTTAATTAACACAAATATGTGAATCTACTAATTCAGATTTACATGTGTGCAAAATTTTATGTTTAGTCATTGAACTTGTGCTAATTTAATGTTGTTTCAATAATCAAAATGAATAATGAAAAATGAAACAAAAACTAATTTTAGACATTTTGCACAGGATGTAACTTTAAACAAAGCAGGAGGATCTTTAGGATTCAGCATTATTGGAGGTACCGACCATTCTAGTATTCCATTTGGTGCTAAAGAACCTGGTATTTTTATATCGCATGTAAGTTAACAATATTTAATAAAAATTTCCATTTTAAAGACTGATGATGGATTTTTCAGATGGTACCTGGTGGTACTGCTGCGAGTAGTGGTAAATTAAGGGTTGGGGATCGCATTCTTAAAGTAAATGGAACTGATGTTACTCAGGCAACGCATCAAGAAGCAGTGATGGAATTGTTACGTCCAGTAGACCAAATTACATTATGTGTACGACACGACCCATTACCAGATGGTTATCAGGTAAATATTTTAAACTTGATTTTCTACATCGTCCCACACCTTCATGCACTTCTTCCCTTTTATTATGTCGATTTTTTTCCCATCTTCTGTGATTGTGTCTATTAAATGTAAAATATTTTTAATTTTCAAGCAACTTGTGATAAATTATATAAACACACTAGTAAGTACCTTTTAGAATTTGACTGATGTGTTGTTGATCCAGTTCTCTAATATGACTAATTCTATGTGTGTATCCTAAAACAATAACACCAGATCATATTGGGGAACAATAGCTCTTAGTCCCTCAAATATTATCATAATATACAATATAGATTTTCAGAGTTTTTAAATTCTGCAATTATAAAATGATTTTTTAGGACATAATCATAAATAAGGCTGAAAATGAAAAATTGGGAATGCACATCAAAGGTGGTCTGCAAGGTCAAAGAGGAAATCCTTTAGATCGATCAGACGAAGGTGTTTTCATATCCAAGATCAACTCGGTAGGAGCAGCTAGACGTGATGGACGTTTAAAAACAGGAATGAGACTATTGGAAGTCAATGGAAGGTCGCTATTAGGTGCAACACATCAAGAAGCAGTTAATGCATTGAGATCTTGTGGCGACGCAATACATCTTGTCGTCTGCAAAGGCTACGATCGTTCTGAAGTGGAAAGGGCCGTAGCCGAAGGACGTTTGCAGAGGGCTGGTTCTGGTAGCAGTCGCTCTCAAAGTGTTAGCTCACTAGATAAAGATGATGAAGATAGTCAACAGGTTAGTGTAATATAACTGTGTGGGATTTAAATTCAGATGATGGTACCATGATAGTGTTCCTATGGTGGTACCACAACTACTATTATCATTAATGGTTAAAAGGCACAGAATTCTTTGAATTGTCAACTTATTATAATAAGCTATTTTAATGGAATTAAATTTGAATTATTTGATAAGAAAAAGAAATAAAAATTTGAAAATCAATAAATTCTAGTAGTCGAGTTTGGATTTTGGTAGTTTGAAGTTTCTTATAAGTTATTGGTGATGTATCATGTAATCTTGAATAAGATTCTTAACTTCTTTTCTTATTTTATTTTTTTTAATTTTAGTACACAAGA
This sequence comes from Ignelater luminosus, assembly GCA_011009095.1. Classification (NCBI taxonomy): domain Eukaryota; kingdom Metazoa; phylum Arthropoda; class Insecta; order Coleoptera; family Elateridae; genus Ignelater; species Ignelater luminosus. The sequence continues at coordinate 45,236 of VTPC01000782.1, read as the reverse complement.
CTTTGATTGCAAGTTTATATGGCACCATATTTAATAAGTGTATACATAGAACTACTTCTGCTCTGCTTTGGCACCTCTAGGCCTTCTCTTTTCTTTTTACTATGGTTGCCAACAATCCTCTTTTCAGCCTAATGTTCTCCCGTCCTTTAAATACATGAAAAAGTCTTTTAGATATTTTTTTTAGGAAAATATAAAGTGCTATGCAGACTGCCCCAAAAGGTGTAGTCATAAATTTAAGGCCTTGTTAGTAACGTTTTTCTGAATCAAAAATACTAATAAACTGCTACTGAGTTATTGATCAATTCATTTATTTTTATAAAGAATTCTGTCTGGCTCGAAAGCAGATAAATTAATGCAGAAAAAGAAATGTTCTTGTGTTTCTGTCAAATTTTGTCTACTTCTCAGACATTAACATTGATGTTGTTTATTGTTTTCTATTCTTTTAATTGTATTATAAATGGTTCTCAGCACAATCCCCACCTTTACACGATGGTTGATTCTGTAACTTGTAGTCTGATCTCTATGGCAATATTTAATTTGCCGATAACATTTCTTTTACCATTTTCACTTAACCGCTTTATTGTGCTTTATTGTTGCTTTACTGATATGTTCATATAATTTATTATTTATTATATGTGCAATTAAAGTTTCTCACAAAATATGTTTTTTGTTTATTTCAAGATTCTTGTTAGACAGGATGATTTTATTTGAAAAAAATCGAAAGGCATACCACTGCTGTGAGTTAAGCAAAGTTATAACAGGAATCCACAACAACTGATCAGCAAGTGTCCTCCATTTCAGACAGAGTTGGCAATTCTACTTTTAATCCTCTTGGAGTGAACATTTAACTTTAGGAAATGAGAAGAGCTCTAAAAGCCTGCATTTCAGAGTTTTAATTTCAAAAAGCTCTTCTAATAGTATTCTTTATTCTCTTAATATCAAGTTGAACTGACAACAAAAGTATGTCTAACATCTGTTTCGACGGAATTTGAGAAAATTGCCATAATGATTTAATTCTATTTGAAAGTTGAAATAAATTTGTTATTTTTTCCTAATTTACTTTTCTTTCATAGGAGCAACGCATGAGAACTGAACTTGTACAATTTGAGAAAGAAGAAGCTGAGAAACGATTGAAACTACCAGACCACACTGAAGAGGATTTGTCATTGGTTGAAGCTAGACAAACGACCACACCTGTAGAAAAAGTAATGGATGTAGTTAGAGCAGTAGAAACATTGGCACATGGTCCTGTAGACACCATGGCAGCACCAAAATCGCCCGGAGGGCCCAATGCAGAACTTAAAACCACAACTGTCGTCATGAGTAAACACACTTTGGCACCACAAGCAACAACTGTAAGTAAATAATATTTACCTTTTTTTAATGTCATTATTATCTTTGGCCAGCTTTAAATGTCAAATAGTACAAATTGAGTCCTTAAAAGATGTTAGTTGTGTTATTAAAAGTAGTACATAAATCGTTAATGTTATTTTTCGGTTTGAATTTATGTACCACTTTAAAACAACACACAAAATGGCAATTTGATTTTATATGATGATTTTAATAATATCAGAGTTTTTTCATAAAAACTAATAGGAAAGTAAGTTATTTGTTTTTATGTCGTTAGAAATCAATTAGAATTATTTGTCTTGTAAAAGAAGTATTTGATTGGTTGTCATTTTGTATTTCTCTTAAAGTATCTTTGGGAATGAATTAGTTCGTCTTATATACGTTGATGTTTCCTGTAGGTGTCATGATTGTCATCCACACAGGTTTGTGTTGGTTTGTTTTTGTTGCTGGTTTGTTTTGTTTGTCTTTACATATAACAGATGTTTGCTGAAACATATTTTGATGCAGTCTGATTCGATATTGTAGAATTTGATTTTACCTCATCTTTTTCAGTGTACAACAAACATACAGCAAATTCAGGTTTGCAAAACCTAAAAGCACAAAAATCAATACATTTTTGCCAGGTCATTTATAGTATAACATAAATGACAGATCTTTAACCTTTAGATATTTATTTAGTAACTTAGTGAAACTTTAAAAGTGCACTGTCACAAAAACATAATATCAAGGTATCTACTCTGAATTATATAATATTGAAACAAACTGTATCACATGCACAATATTAATTTTTTTAACTCATATTCTATAATTAAAGCACACCTAGTAATGTACATAATATTCAAACATTTTATTTTTTATAAACAAGCAGCAGACCTCTAGATATATTGATATGATACTGAATTTCTATTTGCACTTTTTTATTTTGAGCTTTTTTTATTTGCCTTATTTTTTTTAAATTGTACAAACTAAAACAGAAATTTATCCTACTTTATGGCAATTTTCTGGTTGATACAATAATAATACCATCATAATCAGATGTTATTGTAGCATGAAGTTCCTTAAATCTACTGTGTTATGCATGAGCATGATTTTTAATATAATCAAGATTAAATTACTGCCTCTATTACAGAACCATCAAAGAAAAAGTCCATAACAATTGCTTCACAATGAAGTTCTTTTGTAAATATTCAGAATATATTTTCTGTATAATGTGTTTTGTGTTCTCTAGTGGTTTTTAACAATTATACACAATAATAAATAGTAATAAAAGTAATAATAAATGCAACTACTACTACTACTACTACTACTACTACTAACTACTACTACTACTACTACTACTACTACTACTACTACTACTACTATTATTACTACTACTACTGGTGCTTGTTGAGTGAATTATAGAGTTTTATAAAAACTTTTATTAGCAGTAGTAAATCAATATTGATTGTGGGAGGGGAGAATTATACATACCAGATGCCAAAATTTTTATTTTGGGGTTAAATTTCATTTTTGTGAACGTTTGCTAATTATTTAATTTTAATTCAAAACAGATGTGAAGTGTGTTTAAAAATCAATTGTATAATAAATTCATATCAAAAGTACCAATTAATTATTATTATACAGTCAACTAAGTATGTACTGCCAATGTTTATCAATACTGTTAGTGATAATTATTGATATATACATTATATTTAGAATTTGTATCTTTCATCCGGGTGCCATATAAGATTTGAATTTCCATATTTCTAGTATGTAATAATAATAATAATAATAATAATAATAATAACTATTTATTATATCATTATTAATTTAAATGCATATCTGTATTTGAATAGGTTTCTCTTTTAGTTTTTATTCAAGCACTAGTTGGTCCAAATGTGTATAATTAATTATAATTAGTCATTGTTTATCCTTTTTGGTATTTTTTCAAGATTGTAAGCAAACACATCAGGTTTTCTTTTTCTTCTAGGTAATATTTTTGTACGTGCCATATAAAATATAACCCATAAGAAATAAGAGTTGGGAATCTTACCCAGTACTCATTAAAATATACATAGCTATTATTTATTATTTAGCAATTAGTAGGTTTATTTTTATTGCATATGTAAAATCTAGCATAAATTTAGAAATTTCTGGACCATTTAAAAAGTTGTAATTATTAGTTGTAAAATGTCACATAATCTGACCCAAATATCACATAAGAATAAAGTAAATAAACAAATACATATATCATTAGAACAAAAGACAACTGTCTTGTTTTCTTAATTTTTTTATAGTTTCTTTTTCCAATTAGTACAAAAATAACTGCATCGATCCATAGATTAGTAGTAAGTAGTTGTAATATAGCATAGTAGTACAGCAAGTTCCATTTTAAATTTAGTAAATTTTATGATGTAGGTGTTTGTTTATTTTAATTTTGTATTGCTAATTCATAATTTATCGATTAAATAATAATATCAAAAGAATTCTACAACAAGCGCTTTTAGTGAATATGAGGATGTTGTATAAATTTACATAATGGTGATTAATTTCAACTGGTGTTTCCAAAATTATGATAAATTGGAAATAAGAATCCTGATTGCAATAAAATTAAAACGCCAATTTTTAAAGTGCCTTTTTATAAATTTATTTAGAGATTGTTTTCTTTAATTAGTTTGCTCACAGTGATTGGGATGAATAAGCTTTGGTTTTGTATAAGAATTACAGACATTTTACAAAATTAGCAGCTGCATTTTTAAGAACAAGCCTAACATGATCGTTTCAACCTGGAATCTTTCAAAATCCGAGCAATTAACCCTGTGCATTTCCTACATATTTGGAATCTACATTAGGAACTGAATCCATCCGTAAACCTAGTCTAACATTTTTAACGTTTCTTTGATTAAATCTAAAGCGATTTGAATTGTTTTGACATAAACATATTGTGGGTTTGAAAGTTCTACCTGTAAGAGCGTCTACAATGTGGCAATCTGCAGTGTTCAATTTGTAGGGTAATAATCTCCACACAACAGATTTCTTTTTTCCAAACATTTTAAAATATATAGGGTGTATCCTAAGTGGCGGATGAAAATCCCTATAGCAATTTATTGTTAACTATGTAATTTCCAAGATACTTTTTAAACCTGGCAACACTGTATGGTTAAAAGAGATAAGAACTGAATAGGTGAGGATGCTTAGTAGTGTGATTAAAAATTGTGATGTTTTCATTAAGTCGTTTCTTAGTTGCCATGTAATTAAAATTTGTGCTTCTTATCTGTGGTTGAGATTTTGATCTTTTTATTAGTGTCATTTTATTTCTGGATTGAGATTCGTTTTTAAAATTCAACAATGCTTCTAAAATATCTAGTTGTTTGTTATGAAATAGGTTTTGTGTTAAAATAAAAAGAATGAAGTAAAACACTGAACAAAATGTTTATTGTTGTATGTACAAGTTATGAATTGAGACATTCCCTGGCTCAATGTATAAAACTTAATTCTAAAAATCTTGTGGTATGGGTTAAAATTCTTCAACTGTAATTGGTTCTTTGAATTAGTTGGTTTTTCGAACCTTATTTCCTCTTCATAGAACTTGAGAACGAATTGATAAAAGCAATAAAAGAAAAACACCCAAAAAAAGTAAAAACTGCAACATAACTTGTAAAGACGAGATTAGCTGACAGTTGTTACTTGTTCGAAAGTGATAGTAAATAAGGTTATTTTATTTTGAAAATAGCAAGGCTTTCTTTGTTTTTTGCATGCAGTAGTAATGTGCAATATCTTTAAAAGTCACTGCTGTTAAAGAATCTACCATTTTAAGAAGTAGATTACTAATACACTAATGCAAAATATATATACAGTTAGTTCTATTTATGATCAAACTTTGTTCAAATAATAATATTAATATTTATGAACAAAGCAGAATCGAACAAGAAATCTTTGACCTCTAATAACTCCAAAAAAAACAAGTTAACAGTAAATATCATTTGCCATTTCGGATACACCACTCCCAAACTTTAAAATAGTTAATAACCATATAAATGAAACTAATAATCAAACATCAAAATAGAAATGATCCGATTGTTCCCAATCGCTTTATACACCACACAAGTTGCAGGAAGTTAGGCAAAGGAGCAGTGTGATTGAGTGACTAACCGAGACAAATTCTCAATATCGGATAATCATAAAAAAATTGTGATGATTAGCCTACACACTAGCTTAGAGTAAATAGGGTTTTAGAGGTGCGACCTAATAGACTTTGGCGACTAGACTTTGAGTTGTGGGTCAGGGGCAAGTGCGGATATGAGAGGGTGTTTTCACACACTTTTACATGTGCATGATGGGTAGCGCCGTGATTAGTTCTACGGTAGTTGTTAGAACTAACGTAAGTACACGAAGCGGATTACGCCCAAACTAAAACTGTGCAGGTAGAGAAAGCAGAACCTGTATTATGATTTATGATCTTAAGGAAAGTCTTTCTTAGAAAGATCTAGGTACTTGTTGTCGGTCTTTGTATTATATCTCTTTTAAAGTATTTTATTTTAAAACTGGTAGTATTCCCACTAACTAGAATATCCTGTTTTAGGAAGACCTGACAATCCTTTCGAAATTGCGATGTTATCGTATTTCAGCTTTAAAATTATTCAACAAAACAATTTTATGATTTATTATTATACCAGTCTATATTTTTCGTAAGAGTAAATTATTAAGACATGATATAAAAGATCTTGATCAATAAAGCGCGTTTTCTGTTTTTTATAATCTTATTTTATTAGCCAACTTATTGAAAACTTTTACATCAACACGCAGACAAATTGTCGCATTTTTAGCAGTGTTTTAGCAAAACACAGCACGTAATTTCTAGTTTTCTTTTCAAATGCAAGTCGTTGCTTATTCCAAGGTAAGGAACTTTTACTTTTCCGGAAAACTAATGCCGGATTTGTGATCAGCGACCCAAAAAACTATCTAGAACCCATTTTCGAGCTGAAATTCCAAACCTTTTTTCGAAATTGGGCAAAATTTTCCGATCTTCCACGGCCAGGGTGGTTTTTCCGGAAAAACTACTATTGGATTCGTGATCGGCGACCAAAAAAACCCCCTAGGACCCAATTTCGAGTGAAAATTCAAAATTTTCACGAACAAGAAAAGTTTTTCCAGAAATTAAATCAAACTTTTCGTTTTTCCATGGCCGGGCTCACTTTTCCGCAAAACTAATGCCGGATTCTGATCAGCGATCCAAACAACCTCCTAGAAGCTATTTTTGAGCTAAAATTCACATATTTTCACAAATAAAAAAAAATCTCCAGAAAGGGGGTGGTTAAAAGGGTTGGTTTTGCGATTTAGGGCAGAAGGGGGGCGGGGGGAAGGTCTCAATAGTTATGAATGACCTTGGGGTCATATAGAACTCATTGAAAAAAAGAGTTTTCAAATTCGTGCTGAGTTGTTTTTTCTTTATTCTCCCAGCTCATTGACTGGACTAATCGAAACCGTAGTCTCTATTAACTATTAACAATTCTTTTAATTGTATATCGTCTAAAATATCTTTAATTGAAATATCCTGGCATGCGTGACATGTAAACTTGTACAAAGTGCGCCTTGAAGCATAACCAGCAAACTATTTAATTCCACACCATTCTAAAGTAAAATCTTCAGTATTAACATCTACGTCTATTTGACTGGGAATATCGATACCGGCTGAAGAAACTGACGAAACATTGCCGACATCCGCACTATCACTTAATTCATCATATTTATCATTGTCAGTTTGATTTGAAAAATTCTCATTTTCAAAAACAAAATTATCGTCATCATTTGCGCAGTTTGATTTTGAAACAAATTTCTGCAATGATGATGGCCTAAGATTTTGCAATGCCAATCTAAAATGTTGCACTGATGAATTTGGATCAAACCCTTGGCGAAGGCGGATTTTTGAAAACAAATTCCCTGTGGGATCCTGATTCAAACGGCTGGTTAAGAGAAAATACTGTGGATTTTGGTTTTGTATATCACCCCATAATGATAATATACCGGTAATAGTTTATTTTGGAGAATTTTTTATCAAATTTAGATTTTGAATTTAAACGATCGAAGAGATCATTTATTTGTAGTAAAAAGTCTGCAATGTCTTTTGCTGTAGACGAGTTTAATTCACCTGTTTGGTTTGCAGCAAACTCTTTACTAAAAATTTGTGTAGCCAACGACACATTTATTTTTTAGAAGTGATTAGGATTAATGTGTTTGTCGTTAATTTTCGACATTAGATTTGATAATGTATTAAACTTGGAAATATTATACAATTTTACTATGTCATCCCAAGCGGGCGGCCTTTCCTTCGAAAAATATACTTTGTTTAAGTAATGTATTACGAACGCTTTTAATTAAATGAGGAGCATCGTATAGCACATGACCTTTTTTCTTATTATAATAAAAATAGGGTTTTTCGCAGGTTATACCTAAAAGACTATTGACTTTTCTATTGTTCGATCCCTGGTCAGACACTATTGCTTTTACATTTAGGCCACAACGAGCAAGTTGTTTCAAATGATTCAATAATAATTTATGCAAACGTGTGCCTAACATAGGGTCTGAAGATATATAGTATGACAAAAGCAATTACCAATTATCATAGAACCAGAAGTACAACAATAGCATAAGTGTTATAACAAACTAATTTGAGTTCAGACTATCGAATTAGAAGTCGATACAAAGAATTAATTAAACCCGGCTCTTCAGCCGGCCCTATTTATTATCTCTGTTCGGTTTCTCTAGATTTTTCCTTAACCCTGCAACAAATCACATCTGGATTCCACCATGCAACAAAAGGATAAAAGCATTCCGTCATTCTAAAGGGGTAACAGTAAAACATGACGAAAGGAAATTGTCTGCCAAAAACTTATTTCTTTTAGTATACAGTTTAAAAGTATTCTTTTAAAATAAACCTATAAATTACTTGCTCTTACATTCAATAGGTATTTTTACATCATATCCTTAGAAATCGCTTTTTCGAGAATAAGTAGTTCAGTATCTAGTTTATTTTAGTTATAGCAAAGAGTATACTAAGTTATAATAGGTTAGTTGTAAGTATATTTCTGTGTTTGCTACATTTAGGAATTTTAGTTTTAAAGTATTTTGTGTTTTCATGTACGCTATAATTACAAACAATGGTAGTTAGCGAATTAAAGAAAAAGGATCAATTCATTTTTCGCTATGACAAAACGATTTTGAAGATTTGTCATTATGATTAATTTATATTACGTTATCAAGATTTTAATATAAATGTTTACTTATTCTTAAACCTCTTCCGCTAATTGAAAAATGATATTTGTAAACAGAAAAATCTCTCAAAATATTAGAGTATATTAGAAGCTATATTAGTTAAATCATATATCTATCTTTCTTGTACATTTGTAGTCTCTTGTCTGGCGATGACTGTTTACAGATGTGGTTTGGGTCTTGAATGCGACCCTAGAGTGTGTTTCTAGGCTTGTGGGTGTGCATATAAGATAACCCTGAAACGAGTAGAGACATCTACGTATCAGGGAAGTCAGTACTAGACACAGGGTTGTGTATAGCTGGTTCTCTAAAACCCCTATTTACTCTAAGACACTAGGCAATCTCTTTTTATTAATTAATTACTGTAACAGAATAAACTTCTTTATTTACAACTTACACAAAAGACAATTTCCAACCATAGAATGAACAGGTCTGCAGTGTTAAAATGGGATGAACTTTCATCAGTTATGTACGAAACAGTTTTTTGTGTTTCCTGAAAAGTACTTAAAAATGACTTAACCCCTTTCAACAATAATCGATTCAAATAATATTGTGGTCAGAATGTGAATATGGCATGAACTTTTATGCAGTTTTCAGATACACGGAGTATCAAGCAAAACAGAAGAATTAATTGGCTTTTAATGTATTATAGAGCACTAAAGAGACTATAGTTTAACAAATAAATAGTTAAACACACATAAAGCAATGGTTTTTTTAATATTGTAGTAACATCTTTCGACTAAAAAATAATTTTGATAGATTTCAGGTTTAAACGGTAATAAAATTATAAGCACAGTTTTATATGCAATGATGTGCATTAACAAAATTTGAATATTCATAAAAATAACAAGTTTAGTGAAGATAAATTTAAAAGTGAGATTAAAAATTGTTTTTAGTAAAAGATCATATCATTCATATACATATACAATTGGGAAATGCTAAAATATTTTATGAACTCTCAGATATTATAATAATTTATTGTTTTATTTAAAATCTCAAATTTGCATTTGCAATTTTGATTATAACATGTACTTTTGATCTTTTTTATTTTCTTAAAACCTATTAGCAAATATTGTATCATAAAACCAACACTAATTAACAAAAGTAATAAAATTCTCAATTATTAAGTAATATTTATAAGAAACTGTAATAAATAAAAATAATTAATGTGAAGTTATCAGAAATGTTAATCGATGTGGGGGGTCAAACTATGTGAACAATACTTTGAAAAAACAGCAAATTTGTAGTTAATAATTTTGTGTTGTATAAGTAACATGGTGCTTCATTGACAGTCAGGGTCAACCAGAAAAGTGCTGTAATATTATTATAAAATAGGACAATTATCCATTAAGCTCTCTCCTGACTTAATAATACCTGTAATATTAGGGACGGGAACCATCTCTCTTTTTATTGTTCTTATTAAATTTCATTTGAGCTTCTTGATTAAAATATAGTAGAACCAGAGCTGTGACTATGATAGTGAGAAAATATCTCTTGCAATCGAAAAATTGTCAATTTTTCAAAAATATTTGGAGCTTTTAAATTAGAAATCTACATTTTTAGTATCTAAATTATAATGTCTTTTAGTGTTTGTAAGGTTTAGACATAAACGAGCACGCTTCTCTTGATAAGAAGAATAAGCTAACCTAATCATTATGTAAGCTGCAATGTGGTACATAAAATATAAAGATTAGTGAGCAGTCTTTAAAGCCTACTCTCTATTGATTCTTCTTGAAGACTGAAGTGGAGAAATTTGGAAGATTTTGGTAAAAAGATAGTAGTTGACGTAATTGTCCAAAATTGAAAAATAACATACTTACGGTACTTTTAAAGAAGATGAGAAATGAGTAACCTTTTATAAAGTGAATACTTTTTAAAATTTAATTGCTTTTACATCTTTAGACTTAGATTAACATTAAGGAAAGATCCTTGAATTGACTAGTTTCCCTACAGATGTGGTCAAATTGAAATAGAAATTCATCAGCTTCTTTTTAAAAAATGGCTTGTTGTGTCAATTACGTTTAATATGTAATCTTATATTAAATATTAATTATTATTATTATCATTGTCGAAAATACCAAAAATAGGAAATTAGAAAAAAAAATTAAGGTCGAAGAAAAACAAAAGAGCAATAGCAGAATATTTACATCAAAAACGTACTTGCTTTTTTTTAGAAAATATACAAAATTTAATACTATTACGGTAGATTTTTTAGAAAGGTCGTTTCAAATGGACCAACACATGCTCAATCTCTACTTGACAAAATCTTATTGTTAAATTGGAATAAAAACTTGAAAACAATCCCGTCCCTAATGCAAATAAATGCGATTGAAGTTAGTTAATTATACTTATGTGTTCTAATTATAGGTGGTAATTTATATTTTATAATTAATTAAAGTTTTGTATCAAATAATTATGTGCTTTGTAACTGAATATTATTTTGTGTTGGCTTAATTGTACCTTGTATTACTTAGATGGTTGAAATAATGAAAGGCTTCTTTTGTAATTTCTAATATCCATTTAAGAAAAGAAAAAGGCAAAGAACCATATATAATAATATTAATAATAACAATATTCCAGAAATAACTATTTCCTTTTTCAATGTTAATTTAAGATTTAAAAATAATCTAAAAGTATCAAATCTCAATTGTTTTATGTAGGAAGTATCAAATGTGAATGTATTTTTGAATTGTTAATGTTTTTGATTGAAATTATATATGGGAAAATATATATTTGGTACAAGCGTTATGCTTTCATGTCTTTCATCATCGTCTGATTGTGTTGTGCAAATGTTTGTTACGCTTACCTGGTGGTGGGAATACATTATACACAATCTATAAATAATTGTAATAATATATTCTAACAGGAAGATATGGTGCATGCTTCTACTTTGCCTAAAGCATCTAAACATAGTATTCAGGTGAATTCGGGTACATTACAAAATATACATTCCTATTCTTTCCCGAGACCTCCCTCTTCTTCGGATTCTGATTGTGGAATATCTGTCGATTCTATAGAAAAACCAAATCTTGACTTGATGGAACCAATTCCCACTCATGCTGCATTTCGCGATTCCAACTTCTATAATTTGTCGGAAACTGGAAACCTGTTAGTAAATAACAACAATAATAATACTAATGATAATAATAACAATTTTGTTGAGCCATTACATGAATCAAATATCCATGAAATTCAACTTTCAGATTTTCCTAATTTAGAACTTAATACCAACATATTAATTGTACCTCCTCCTTTAGATTTTAGTTCTACAACTGAATGTCATGACATGTCAAGGGAAGAATATATTCCCTCTCCACCTCCTCCACCATTCCCTGATGATTATCTATTGAATGAATTATTGCTACAAAATTCTCTTGCAGATAAACAAAACCAAAATAAGAGCTTTGTAACTCCACCGGTTTTATATTCAGATCAAAACCAAGATATAGTCAGTTCTAAGCTTCCGTATTCAATTCAAAAAGATTATTATGCCACTTTAGCATCTGAAACAAATCGCATATCTAATCCTTCAAGTGTAATATCTGAGAATAGTACAGAACATAGCATATTACTAAAACATCTTAATACTTCTGAAACTTTTCATCAAACTATCAATACTTCAATCGATGTACAGGACTCTGCTCTAAATTATAACAAAAAACCTTCACTTAAAAGACAAAATTCATTGACTTTAGATACACCAGATCAAACTGTGCCCTCAGTTTGTGATACTGCACCATTAGTAGAAAATTCTCTTACATTTGTCACAGGCAGTGCACCCAAAAATAACATTAATCTAGCTGAAGGTTACTCAAAACAATCTTCAACTGCACAGCAAGATTTTACTTCAGTTGTAAGCTCTTCAATCACAGAAAATTTGTGTACCTCATTTGTTTCAACAAATGAAGGTTTCACGAAATCAATACCATCTTTAGATATCACATTGTTTCAAGAAAATGATAAAATACAAGATCTGGACTTACCTTCTGCATCAAATACAGATGATAATATGCCTCACTATGCTTCACAAATTATTGATAGTCAAGTTTCAAAAACTTCACACACATTCATTTATTATGATGATACATCAGAGTTTTACGCACAAAGTTCTATCATAGAAAATCCACCCAATTCTCCACCTCCATCGCTTCCAAACTGCTCTCCACCACCTTTACCAAAGACTCCTCCACCTCCATTATCAAAAACGCTACCGCCTCTACTAATAAAATCATCTGCACCCCCATCATCTAAACCACCCCCACCACCATTGCCAAGTACTCCACCACCGCCACTATCACGTCCCGTAAAGAATCGAAACTCAGCATTATATTCACTTCCTAAAGACAGTATAATTCCATCAGAACCAGTATATTCCATTCCAGTCAATCAAACACCTCAAATGCGTAACAAACCACCAATAACTCCACGACCTCCTTCTTTGATTAATACTAACTTGCATGTGGCAGCGATTGGAATAGATTCTGGAAAAGTGATTGATAAAGGAAATCTAGCTGCAACGCAAAAGGTAATCAATGTTAACAAAATGCTAGCGTTATTTAAAAAAAAATTGAAAATTAGTGTGTTTGTGTTTACTATTAACTTAAAAGATTGTTTCATTCTTGCCATTAATAGTATTTATTTTGTTGTTTTCTATAATTCTCTTTCTGTACTTGTATGGAAGAATTAAATATTTTTAAATACTATTAAAATAACTCCACTAAAACTAATATAAATTTCTGTTTAAATTTGCATGGTTATTTTATGTATAACTTGGTGGTATCGTATTAATTATTTTTTAAAAGAAGAATTTAGAATGTGGTTGCTTTTTTTCATATTTTCATGCAAGCTATTGGTGCTTTTTATTAATTTCAATAGTAAAATTGTAGTGAAAACCCAGTATATTTATTTTTAATTTCTCAAATAATTTTTTTAATGAACTTTAATAAATTATTGGTTTTGATATACTCAATCATTGTAGGAGAATAACAAGGTAGTTAATAAACAGTATGATTAAGAAATGGATCCAACTTAAATCTATTAACATCAACATCGTGTGAAATGAAAATACATTGGACACCAAATGATGAAATAACTAGCAGCTGCTAGCTTGTACAAATTCCATTAGTAATTTTCCATCTGCACTAATGTTATATTTGCTGAGGTCAAGAGTAAATAGCATTTTCTGCTGGGACTAATGGGAAATTAAAACAATTTGTTTCAATTTTTAAGTAAAATTGTGTTAAATACAGTTCAGTAATAATATTCTTTGTTACTTTTGTTTAATAAAAAGATTCCTGTTTATTACTGTCATTTCTATTGTTTATTTCTTTTATATGTTTATAAAACTTTGATCGGGGAGCAATCATAATAATTACTCAATACCTAAACTTGAATAAATAAAAAACGAGTGATATTTGATGTTGCCTAAACTGTATTTAATTCTATAGCTTTTTCTTAAGCAAGGATAATAGAAATTAAACTTTCTCAAGTTCCATTGATTTCAGTTTTTTTTCCCTCTAAATGCCTTATTTTGGGAAATGCTGGGTTGATAAAAGTTTTTATTTTTATTTATTTATATGCTAAGGTTGTTAAGTATTTATTGCAACACCATACCAATATACCTATAATATTTGTTTCAAAGATCTTTTTTTTGTATAATTTAGCAATATCTAGTGATCTATATCTATAGAAGGATATAAAGAAATAAATCTGGTTTTCAGTAAATTTTTTTTTTCGCTGAAATTGGATCTAATGAAATATTTAAATGTCTTGCCTTCATTAAAAGGTGATTTTATTTTGTTTTATTCATAAAGAATAGAGCACAAACACTGCTTGCTCTTCTATTATTTTAGTTGCTTGCTTGCACCACACACTGCACATAGTTGACTATTAAACTTGCGGTTGTGAATCTTAAAGAAGTTAAACTTGCTAATGTGGATGTTCAAAACCATGCAATTGCAAATGCAGGTATCCGTTACAGCTCTACCGTATACAATGTTGAAATCATTATAAAGACACATTTTTTTATATATTGAATTGTGTTATTATTGAATCTATTTACTTTGTTTATGTAGTATGGATCCTACAACCAATTCACACATTATTAAATATCTGTAATCTGTATACACACAGGGACTTTAGCTTTCACTTGCAGAGGAATTTGCTAGCTTAATTGGTAGAGCATTTGGTCTGGAAAGCCGAGCTTGTGTGGGTTCGATTCCCATGCAAATTCTGATTTGTCTATATGTATGTCTGCTTTGATTATTCTTGGAGGGACTTTACTCAAGAATTATTTACTATTAAGAAATATACAGTATAGTTAATAAATGCAATTATTTGAAATGTTGAATGCATTTTGTCACAGACATCAACTTTCTTACTTTAAGTGAACACCCTGTATATTCTTACATATTTGGATTCTACAGAAATTTCTGAATCCGATACACTAATTTTCATTAGTCTTTATTTCCATGGTTACTAAAAATTCAATTTCAAGCTGGATCAAAATCATTTTTTGCAATTTATGAAGTGATGTTCCACTTTTAGTTTTATAATGCATTAATATGACTTGTAAGCAAAGCATACACTCACATATCAGATTCCTTTATAGTCTTTAACTTTGTAATCCTGTCTGGTCATTCACATTGCAGAAGTTTCTTCATGTTAATTGCAATCTTCTGGTTTGACACAGTTCTTTAAGTTTGTTTATTCATTGCCATTTGTACAACTAGTTGTGCTGAGCGACATGCAGAGATCTGCAAAATACTTTCAAAAAAGTATTTAAACACAAAATCCAAATACTTTGAAATTTTCCTATTTCAAATACAAAATCTCACTCCTTGTTATTCAATTCGGGCTTTGCCAAGTCCACCTTCTCTTTTCTTGCTTTTTAAAGAAAGTATTGGTTATATACAGGTTGTTTTCTTTTACATAATTTGCTAGTGAGATAGTTTATGTATTATGCAACGAAGATAGTAAACACAGGTAGTGATCACAGAATGCTAAGAGCACAAATAGGAGTTAACACTAAAAAAGAAAGGAAAAAACTCATACAAAACAAAACAGAGAAATTAGTAAATATAGAAGAACCGAAACAGAAGAGGGCAGAATATGAACAAAGACTAGCAAAGCACATCGAAAAGATAGACAGAGAATCAAACCTTAAACACAGAACTAGCAAGCACAATACTAACAATAACAGAAGAATTAACACACAGGCAAAAAGAGAAAGTGAATAAGCTAAGTAAAGAAGACCTAATAAAAGAGGCAACAGCTTTTATAAAACCTAGCGCAAAACAGAATAGAACTCATAAAAATCAACAAAACAATTAAGAAAAAGTCTAGAGAAGATATAAGAAAATACAAAATAGCACAATTAAAAGAAACACTAGAGGAAAGGAAAGGTTTAAGAGATTGGAAAAAGAAAACCTGTGAATAAGGACGAAATCGAATAACAAAAATAACTAACGATGAGAACAAGGAAATTACAGAAAAACAAGAAATAACAAAAATGATAGAAAACTATTACCAAATGTTATACGAGACCAAAGTAAAACCACCTCCAGGAAAACAAGAAATACATAGAAAAGTAGTTGAGAATGTTGGATCCGAAGAGATACCAGAAGTAACAGGGAAAGAAATACTATGAAAAACAAGAGAGCTCCAGGAGAAGATAGAATTGTATTGAAAATGATAAAATATGGAGGAAAACTCATAATAAAGATACTAGAAATGATTTTTAACAAATGCGTAGAAATTAATAAAGTGCCAACAGATTGGCAATGCTCAAATAATATTAATATTTAAGAAAGGAAATAAATATAAATTAGAAAACTGTAGATCCATCAACCTGTTATCAGTTCTCTACAAACTATTTACAAAAATAATTACACTATGACTAACAAACAAACTAGATGACTATCAGGTGGGATTTGAAAGAGGATATAGTACAACTGATCACCTACAAACAATGCGAACATTAGTCGAAAAAGCAAATGAATATAAATAACACCCTGGATAGCAATGGTAAACTGTTGAGAAAATTTATAATTATCTAGTGGGTAACAGTATGTAAAATAATTTAATTTTGACATATAAAACTGTGTCGTGTGTGTTATTTTGTGCTCAATTAAAAGCATATTAAAACTAAATATATTTTATTTTACTTTATTCTACTTTGGTCTAATCATCTTAATAATTAATTCTAACATGGTAGCAGATCCGTGGTTGTTATAAACTTTAAAGAAAATTATAAAAGTGGTTCGGAAGTGTTAAAAATTAAAAACAATTAAAACTCGTTTTTCGATTTTGCGAGATTATGTTTGTTGCTCATTAAAATTAAAATAAAAGTTAAAAATTAAAATTAATAAAACTGAAATGGCTAAACAAACTAATTTCGTTCTGCTTAAAGGTGAGGAAAATTGGAATACGTGGAAATTTTATATTAAAATTGTTTCATCGGCTGCTGAGGTATGGGAGACGATAATTCAAGACACCGAACCAAAAGAAGATGAAGATCACAAAATATACAAAAGGTGGAAAAAGAAAGACAGTCATGCACAGCAAATAATAACCACACGAATGGATGAAGCACTGTTGGTACATGTAATGACGTGCAACAAAGCAAGTGAAATGTGGGTAAAATTAAAATCTATATATGAACAAAGCACAGAAATGTCACTGCAAATTCTCCTAGGTCAGTGTTTTTCATTTAAATATGATGAATCGAAAGATATAGCAACGCATATATCAAACTTGACTACTTTAGTTAATAAAATAAAGGAAGCAGGGGAGTGCATCTCTGAAGCCATGGTAATGGCAAGAATAATTATTTCACTGCCAAGACGCTTTCAACATTTTGTATCGGCATGGGAGAGTGTCCCTTCTGCTAATCAAAATCTAAATAATTTAACATCCAGGCTAATGACGGAGGAAAAGCGAATGTTCGAACGAAAACAAAATCAAAATAATAGCTGTAATATGGCTCTGTATGCCAGAAAAGAATTTTGTGTCATTTGTCGGAAAGACAATCATAAATCAGAAAATAGTTTCTTCCGCAACAAAAACAATAATACTAATTATAATAAATCGTCTAATTCATATTCTATTTATAAAAGAAATCACCCAACTAAAAACAGTAAGTTTGCACAAAGGCCAATGTTCCCACAACAGAGGACTAAAGCACCTCATAGAAATGCATCAATGAAAACTTATCTGATACTGAAACTGAAGAAAAATGGTACCTAGATTCAGGATGTAATAGTCACATGACATCACATATAAAATACTTTTCACATTATACTCCGTATACTTCAAGCAATAACTTAGTTAAAATTGGAGATGGCAGGTTACTTGAGGCTAAAGGTATAGGTGATATACAGGTGATTGTAACTGTCAAAGGTGAAATAATCGAAAGTGTGCAAAAAAATGTTCTGTATGTGCCTGAACTACACCTAAATCTGTTTTCACTAGGTGTGTGTATGGAAAAAGGATATTCAGTACAAGGTGAGGAAGACATCATCTATCTCAAAAAGAATGACAAGCTTTATGTTGAGGCAATTAAGAACAAAAATCTTTTTGTCATAAATATGAAAGTAGATACTCGTGAAAATTGTGAAGAAAATAATTTATTAGCTGATTATGCAAGTGGAATTCGATCCATTCAAGATTAGCATGAGCGTCTTGCTCATCAGAATCTCCAACATGTAAGATCCTTATTAAAATCATTAAATATTGAATTTAAAGATGATAAAAATGCCTTTTGCGAATATTGTTTGCAAGGAAAACAATGCAGACAACCATTCAGAATTAGTACAACAGAGGTCAATGAACTATGTAATACAATAAGCACAGACCTTTGTGGGCGTATGGAAGTCCCAAGCGTTGGAGGCTCAAAATACTTTCTGCTTTTAAAAGATCACTTCAGTAAAGTTAGGATTGTCTATTTTTTGAAGCACAAAAGTGAAACTGCTGAAAAACTGAAAGAATTTTTTGCTGTAGCTCAAAACCAAACAAATAAAACAGTAAAAGTTTTCACATCTGGTAACGGGACAGAATTCAAAAATAAAGAGGTAGGAGAGTTATTAAAAACCTATGGAATTTGACACCAAACAACCGTGAGCTATTGCCCTGAACAGGCAGGAAAAATAGAGAGAGAAAATCGTACAATCGTTCAATCAGCTCGAAGTATGTTAATGTCTAAAAACCTTGACAAAAGGTTGTGCGCAGAAGCGGTGAACACAGCCGTCTATGTCCTCAACAGGAGCAGTACTAGCTATACAGCTAATAAAACTCCTTTTGAAATGTGGTATGGTATTAAACCAGATCTTTTTGGACTTGAGATTTTTGGCTCAGATGCTTTTGTACACATACCTAAACAATTAAGAAGAAAATGGGATTCCAAGAGTAAAAAGGGTATTTTTGTAGGTTACGAAGAAGATAAAAAGGGTTACAAAATTTACTATCCAAGCACCAACTCTATAGAAATAGCAAGAAATGTAATATTTAGACCTCATAAGGTAGAAGAAAAATAAACTCCGTGTTCTACAGAACCTGAACAAGTAATTTACCTTTATGATGAAAATTTATTTTCTGACAGCGATTCTGACGTTGACACTCAAGATCCACATGAGGGAGAGAACCAAGTTATTAATGAACCGGAAATCCAAGAAGAAAATAAACTACAAGAAGAGCTCGACCAGAACAGGGAAGACGGCCAGATAGAACTACCAGTTTTAAATGGAAGAGTTCTGAGGGAACGATCCACCATAAAACCACCTATCAAGCTCTCAGACTATCAACTCAATTTTGCCCAAGAACAAAAGTTCAATAAAGGTGATATGCTTTGCTTTAAGGAAGCAGTTCAAGGAAGAGAAAAAGAAGCATGGATAAAAGCAATCAATGAAGAAAAACAATCTCTTGAGAAAAATGAAGTTTTTGAATTTGTTAAAAAAGATCTTGTTAAAACTAAGCAGTTGTCAAGCAAATGGATCTTTAAAATAAAGGAAAATGGTGACCACAAAGCCAGACTCGTTTTGTAAGAGGATGTGAACAAAAAGAAGAAGATTACGACGAAACGTTCAGTCCAGTAGTCTCTGTGAGTACTCTTAGACTTTTAATAGCTTATGCTGCATCCAAGAAAATGATAATGAAACAGTTTGACATTAAAACGGCTTTTTTATATGGGAATTTAGAAGAAGATCTTTATATTTCTCTACCAGAAGGATACGAGGAAAAACTTGGATATGTCTGTAAACTAAAAGAATCTTTGTACGGGCTCAAACAGGCACCATTCCAGTGGAATAAAAGACTAGTTGATTTCTTAAAGGAAAATGGGTAAAATCAATTGATAACGGATAAATCAGTGTTCAAAAATTTAACAAGTGACCTATTTTTAGCTATATGGGTCGATGATGATTGGTCATTTCTGATTCTGAAGATAAAGCTAATGATCTTTTAAATAAACTGCAATCAGAATTTGAAATCAAGAAAATGGACAAACCAGAAAATTTTGTAGGATTTCAGATATTAAAGGACAAGGACTCTGTTATTTTACATCAAACAAATTACACTACTAAAATTTTAAAGCAATACAACATGGAATTCTGCAAACCTGTCAAAACACCTTCAGTAATAGAAATTGGAAAAGAAGAGATCAAAACAAGCGAGGTTAGATTCCCAGTAAGAGAAGCAGTTAGCAGCCTCTTGTACCTGGCTAACAGATCTAGACCTGATATTGCTTATGCTGTCAATATTGTCTCACGCAATATGAGCAAACCCACAGAGCTGGATGTTCAGAAACTAAAAAGAATATTTGGATATCTGCAAGGCACTAAAAGTATGGGAATAAGGTATTATGTCAACCATTACTCTTTCACGATCCAGAAACCCGAAGGAGCACATCTGGCTACCTGACGATGTTTGGAGGTGGACCTGTTTCATGGGCAACACGACGCCAACCATTAGTGTCACTGAGTACTGCTGAAAGGGAGTTCATTGCAGCAAGTGAGTGTGTGAAGGAAGTGTTATTTTTGAAAGCTTTGTTCAAAGAATTGACAAATAAAATTGTTCTAGTGAATTTGAATGTTGATAACCAAAGTGCGATTAAATTGCTCAAAAATAATAGCAGTTTCAAAAGGTCAAAACATATAGATACAAGATTTAAGTTTGTAATTGAAGCAAATGTAAATAAAATTATGAGCATTGTAGAATTGTAATTTTAATGTTTGTTTTTTTTTGATGATTTTGAAACTTCTGTTGAATCGCATAATACTTCTTTGATTTATGTATAATGTATAATTCCTTTTTGATTTTTTTGTAAAACGTTGACAATATTGTGTTTATTGTTTACTCAAATGAATAATTATAAATTTAGGGGAGTGTTGAGAAAATTTATAATTATCTAGTGGGTAACAGTATGTAAAATAATTTAATTTTGACATAATATAAAACTGTGTCGTGTGTGTTATTTTGTGCTCGATTAAAAGCATATTAAAACTAAATATATTTTATTTTACTTTATTCTACTTTGGTCTAATCATCTTAATAATTAATTCTAACATAAACTATGAAAAGGCCTTTGACTCGATAGAAATATGAGCAATCCTAAATGTTTTAAGCAACAGTAGAGTTGATGATCGATACACAAAACTCAACCAATATACATTGTGTTTCAGAATTGACTTCTTGCATTGTAACTACAGGAAAAAAATTCAAATTGAGTAATTGTTATGTATTTTCTTTTTTTTTTGAATACAATACTTTATTAGAAACTTACATTAATTTTTTTTTTTTTGACAACTTATACAGAATACTTTTTTTTTCTGTAGTTACAATGCAAGAATACAAATCAAATACTGATTATACCTAATTATATCTATAGTAAAGTCAATCTGGGGACACACTGTATATACGCTAATGCACCATCACAAATAACAACAAAAGAAAAAACGGACAAAATAAAACTACAGAGAAGAATAAGACAAGGAGACTCGAAACTTTTCACTTTGGCTCTTGAAGACATGTTTAGAACATTAGAATGGGAAGATAAAGGAATAACAATAGATGACAAAAAACTGAACCATTTGAGATTTGCAGATGATGTCATGTTAATAGCAAATAGCAAAGAAGAACTGCAGGAAATGTTAGTAGATTTGAACACAAGATCGAAAGAAATCGGACTAAATATAAATCTGGGAAAAATTGAATACCTAACCAACGAACTTGAAGACAACTTTGATGAAATCACTCTAGACAATAAAAATATAGAGAAGGTTGAATCAAATATATGTATATCTGGGAAAAAATTGAACTATAAAACATAACCTAAAAGCCGATTTGGACAGAAGAATTTCCTTAGCCCAGGCAGCATTTGAACAATTACAAACCATATTTAAATCCATTATACCAAATACACTAAAGGCAAAAACTTTCAATGTATTGCCAGTCTTGACATATGGAATGGAAACATGGGCTTTCAACCAGAGCATAATCCACAAATTACAGATAACACAATGAGCAATGGAACGCAGAATATTCAACATCAAACTCCAAGATCACATAACTAACACAGAAATAAGACGAAGATTTAGGGTAACGGATGTTATACAAAGAATTGCCATGTTAAAATGGAATTGGGCAGGACATGTAGGAAGAATGAGAGATAACCGATGGATCAAATGAATTGTTGAGTGGTGACCGAGAGCGCACGAGAGAACCAGAGGCAGACCTCAAACCAGATGGACTGACAACATCAAAGGAATAGCGGGACATGATTGGATGCAGAAAACAAAAAACAGAGACAAATGGACAAATATCTAAGCGAGACTTACATCTTATGATGATGATGATGATTTGTATTTCAAATACTTTTATTATCGAATGGTTCCTTAAAAGGACAAACGGAGGAGGGAACATTAATCTTTCCTGCCATTTTTTTTTAAATTTTTACGCAGTTTGATATCTCATCTGTTATGGAGAGCTAGAAAAGATATTTGGTACCAGCATGTCAGTGAAATGTATCTGTTTATTGAAAACTTTCCAATACATCCAAGATAATTGTGTTTCCTTGAAGACATTTGTGACAGATTTTTGACTTACAATATTTGTGAGATTTTATTCTGAAGAATGTTCTTCTCTAATACCCACTCAACTATCTTCACCCAAGCCCAACTAAGTTGTACCAATGCTTTTATCAAGCTATAAAGTTTGAAAGTACAGTTTCTAAACAAGGAATTTTACAAATTTGTTATAGACTTGAAGCTTTTTCTTAATATTTAGAAAGAGCGCTTATTCTAAAAGACTAATTACATTGATAACAAAATA
Organism: Ignelater luminosus; assembly: GCA_011009095.1. NCBI lineage: Eukaryota > Metazoa > Arthropoda > Insecta > Coleoptera > Elateridae > Ignelater > Ignelater luminosus. Next base: position 22,316 of record VTPC01000782.1, on the reverse strand, counting down.
ATCTTTGAAACAGGTATTACATGCTTTAATTAACATCGTTAACATCCTTTTAGTGTATTTAGTTTTGAGAATTCATTAACATTAATGAATTACAAACCTATATTTAAACTGAGTTTGTTTTGTCTTTTCGACAGCCACCCCAATCACCAAAGAGCAACGCGACAAAAATGTCTGTCAGCGACAAAAAGAAATTCTTCGAAAATGCCATGGAAGAAAGCCAGAAACCTTCACCAAAACCTGGTAAATTAGATTCTGTTAAATTTTTACTAATTGTGTACTAACCATAATAATTACATTTACAGAAAAAGTATTCAGTTATTTAAGTGCAGATGAAGTTGAAAGAATGAGAGCTGAAGAAGAGAAAAAAATTGCCACTCTGTCACGAGCAGAAATTAGTTCCCTCAGTGCCTTAGATCATTCTGATGATGAGTCAATTGAATCACAGCCCACACGGTAAGTTATTTTTTTTTATTTTTCATTTCTTGCTAGTTTTAAAAAGTGATAGTGATTTCTGCATTTTAAATTATCTTCTGTTTTGTTATGGCATTCAAGCATTTTCTTAGAAGTTCTTATCTCAGTTTTCTTTTCCTGCACTTCTTTAATTTGAATTTGGGGCTTTCGAATAAAGAGTAATTTATTTTCGTGTAATTGGTAGGCCTGCAAGCACTATAGGTGTAGTTCGCACTGCAAAAGCAGAACGTCGGTTAAGAGATCGTTTAAGAGAGGAAGGTTTATTAACTGATGAAGATGAATTTAATTTATCACCTGCAGAAGAAAGGACACTTCGTGCGGAAAAGCGAGCCGCATGGAGGCAAGCACGTTTGAAATCTTTAGAACAGGATGCGATTCAAGCTCAGATGGTTATAAAATCGATGACAGATATGGTTGCTGCGGGGGAAGTTCCTTCACCTGTCACCATTCAAGAAGATGGTACACCAATGAAACCAGCAGAGGTAAAAAATCATCAATTATAGTTACCATTTGTTGTAGCATTTTAAAATCTAAATTGATTTCATTATTATTTATTTAATTTGTTTTCTTGTATTTTCGTTTTTATTTTAATTTTCATAAAATTCTGAATTTATGTAACTAACCTGAAAAGTGCTAACATAATAATATAACTGGACCTAAAGCGTGTCCAGGGCAATGGTACTAACAGCATTGCATGTGTTCAGTTGAGGCCCTCTAGTGCTGATTTCCCCAAGTTGGCGGTGCGCAGCAAACCCGGAAATACGACAGTGAGGGAAAGCGAGAAGATACTAGGAGAAACGGTGACCAGGCGTACAGAAGAATACATAGATGATGCCACGGGTGAAGCACGCGTGCGCACCGTCGAATATGTAGAGAAGCTGATCGAGAGAGAGGTATAGCCCCATTCAGCATCATACACGTATGCTTGCACCTACACTATGGTTAGTCCTACACACTTTTCTCTAGCACTCTATACAAACTATTCATTCTCTTATTTGTTGTTTGACTTGTAAGTTAATCGTATTCATTGAGTTGCTTCTCTGCATGATTAGTTAGTACTTGGTATAATATTTTGGGGATTACTTGATTTTTATTTACTTTTTTTTATAATTTGGGTATTGCAATGACAGTTTTTATTTAAGTTTTGCTAATTTTTGTTTAATTTTATTTTCTATCGTGAAGATAGAATTTGATTTATGGTTATGTCAAGTAATTTATTTCTACACAAAGTATATTTTTATTGTAATACATCAATTTATTTCTATTTCAAGTTGCATATATTCAGGTGCATGAAATTTTTATTGTTTTGAGGATGGTCTGGTTGGAAATTCTTTATATATTCTAAAGAAATTGCATGTTGATAATCAATCTTTCGTCAAGAAGGAGTAAGTTAATTTGATGATGCTAGAGACTCAACATTCTGATTGGTTTAAGGCAGATTAATAACCAATTGGGATATTGGATTTTGAGCAATAAGCTGTAGCTTGCTCTTTTTTTTAATAAAAATGGATTGTAGCTAAACAAAAGTAGTGTAACATAAAAAGATAGTTTAGTAATTGAAGCAAGCACTATTTTATACATTTATGTATTAAAATAAAGTAACAAGCAAGCAAAGATAAAGTAAATGACACAAGTGCTTATTATGAGCAGAATAATTTTGCAGGGTTGTTGTTCACTGTGAGACTGATTTAGATCCTGTAAGATGTGCTAAACTTTTTATAGTAACTCAATAATTAATAATAATAATGATTTCTTTTGAAAAGAGATTGCATTTTCTTTTTTTAAAAATTAAGTCCTGCTTGTTCAAACACTTATCATTCAAAATAGATTCAGATTATTGTATTGTTGTTGACAGAACGACAAAATGTTGAAGTGGTGCAACATTCATTAATGTTAATTGTAGCTGTTTTGTTTCTTGTAAGATTTAATTAATAGTAACTTGATGTCAAGATTAGCTAAATGAGTTTCCAGAAAAAACTAAAGAAATTGAATCTCAAAACATATCAAGTAAATTGGCATGCAACAATGTAAATGATACTTTTTAAAAGTTATTTATTTACAAGAATCATGAAGCATCAAGAACATAAAAAGTGCTTGTAAATATTTTCTGAGAATATACATACAATTAAAATTATCTCACAGAATTTGGTTTAAATTAAACTACTTAAGTTAATTTAAGCACAAAATCTTATAAATTATGAGAACAAAGATAACCTATTTACTTTAAATTGGATTTTTTAGTTCAACTTAAATCTTCATTAATTTTTGGGAAAATAGAGAGGTTCAAATAATGAGACGACAACATTACAAGATGTTGGCTGTAAAACAGCTTTACCAGTTATCAGCATGCCTCTCGAAGATGTTTTCTAAAACCTAAGACAGCATTCAACACTTAGAGTTTTTAGATATCTGCAGAAAAATCAAGAAGCCTTTACAATGCGATTAAACATTGTAATTCAGAAACAGATAACCCCAGGGTAAAAAAATTGAAGTTAACACCAAGATATTTTGAATTTTGAGAAAAAAGAGTTTTCAGTTTTAATGAGGAATAGAAACGAAATTAAACATGAGAATTAAGTTAACATTTGAAAAAGTATATCAGCTATTATGCGCCTATTATCCAAAATAGAAAGAAGAGCTTACAGAAAAGGTGTAGTATAGCATTAATTTATCCTGTTTGGCAATGGGAGGAAAACTCTGAAGAACTTTTTTGAACTTTTAAATGGACTCATTCAGTATTTTCACTTTCTTGATTTAGATATTGTTAGGGGTTCATTATTTCTCAAGCTTCTTTGTTATAGATTGGAGTATCTTTTCCCTCTTTACAAATTTCTAGCTAACATTCTGTTCTTTGTCTTCTTTTTCTTTGAGATTTTATACTTTTTTTGTATTCTTTCATTCTTGTTTCCATTGAAGTATCATTTCTGGGATGTGTTTTATTATTTGAAAGTGTCCCACTTCTGGGACTATATATATTTCATTATGTCTTTTCCCTTGTATAGTACACTTAGTTTTAGAGTCATTCAAACTATATTTTTTGATACAGCTGAATGGGGCCATTTGTACCATAACAAAGCATAGGAAATTAGAAGTGCAGAGGTGCATTTTACAAAAATAAAATATGATTAATGTACAATAGTATTTAAGAGCCAATGAGAAAATTTAAAATTTCTTTAGTTAACCAATGAAATGAAGTAAACACCAACTCGGTATTTAATCACAAATAAATACTGACTTACTTGGTTTTTCGTTGCAATGCAAATGCAAAACAAGCTTTAAAATCTTGAAATGTACTAATGACCAAACAAATGGATCGATGCACCAACAAGGTTTCATTAGTTAGTAGTTGACAGTATAACACAAGATCATTGTATTTTGTATTTTGATTAGTTATAGTATATTTCTGAATTTCCAAATGAAAATTTTTTTATACTCTTTCTGAGCATAATGAGGTGTTTATGGCGGTGCTGAACACTGTATGAGAGTTGACTATGCTTGAATAGTGGATATCAATGATATAAATCTCACCATTTTATTACATGAAACTTTCTCCATTTGTTCAGTATTTTCTGATGTGCACAATTTCTTTTCTACCTTCTCTAATGCCATTCATATTTCACCCATATAAAAGCAATTTTTTGTATATGGTATGTCCATTTTACAAGTCCTCCCCTGAATGTTTGAGAATAGGCAACACGTTTTACAGTTCAGAGATATCTTTGTGTAATTATAGATTTTAAAAACAAAATGGATCATGTTTGTATAGTTTGTTTTCTATAGTAGATGTCAATGTCAAAATTCTTCAATTGATGCTGGTTAGAAATAAGATTTGCTTTTTTTTGGAAAACACAGTAAGAATAATTATAAATATTACAAAACCTTAAGAATTTAATAATAAACAAGAATAGTATATTATGTCTTAAGGGCGTAAAATACATATTAGGAGCGCAAGCATGGAGTTTGTGAGCTGAGGGTCACAACTACCGAGTGCTTTAAATATTTTATGCCAGAATGCATACAATATTTTACGCAAGACTATTGCAATAGGTAATTAATTAATAATTACATTAGGTAAAACTTTCTAAAATTTTTCTTTAAATTCTTTTAAAACTTTATGTAATAATTAACTGTAGTAAGGACAGTAAACAACTAAAATAATACATATTTACATAGCAATGGGTTGTTTACTTTATTTTAACGCCTGCAAGCTTAATCGGTATGGTTTGCATCCTAGAAATGAGTACACAATGACCGCTTTTAGGCCCAGTCGTGCATAAACTTATTTAACAAAAAGAAAGTAAACAGAACGAACAGGTTTGTACAAAAGTCAAACAGGAAATATAACCAAACTAATGTCAAACAGTTGACTTTTGTCAGTTTTTAAATTCACAGCAAACTATATTTCAATTAACAAGAGATGAACTTTTTAAATAAAAGCCGGCTCTGAAGTGTAAGATGTGTTGCCTATTCTCAAACATTTAAGGGAGGACATAGTTACAACACAATAAATAGATTTTATGTACAAAATCTATTTATTAAAATAAAACTAAGGCATAAAAAACATTATAATAAAAAACTTTTTGTAATTGATTTAGATAAAATAAATTTCCAGCAGATTTGATGTGCCATTATCAAGACAATTTATTTTCAATTTTTCAACAATGGTTAAAATTTTTTGCATTAGTATTCCTTTTATATTAACCTTGAAAATCATAAAAACAAACCCCCCCCCCACACTCAAAACATGCAGCAAAACCTTTTAAAAGCGGCAAATTAAAATTACTTTTTTAAAACAAACACTCTTTAAGAATAATATCATGAACACCATATTGTTTATGGTTTATTCTCATGTATAAAATAGGCGAAGCAGAAAATAAAACAAATTGTTAAATAAACTGTTCATTAATACCGATTAATATGATTCAATTGAATTGTGTAATTTCACAAAAAGACCCATTATTCAAATCTACAAATCGAATTTCAAATAATTTAGTAAGACCTTAGGAGATAATTACATAAAAAGATAGTTGATTGTTACATGAGAATATATTTGTTTTATCAAAAATAAGTTACGAACATGATGTACATAATTTGGAAATTACTTAATTCTTTTTGCATAAGCTAAATATATTGGTTCTTAGCATGATTAGTGGAGCTTTAAGGTTTACAAATTACAACAATTAAAACAGCATGATGCAAATGGAACAAAGTAGATTTTAAGTTCACATTATGCATTATTTTAATGTATGTTACTTAATTGTTTTCCTTTGATTATTGTTCTAAGATTACTTTTATTTCAACAGGTTGAAACTCTACAAGAGAAAATAATATCATTAGAACTAACGAAGACAGATGAAGGTAATCTAGAGGTGGCTGTTAATGGTAGTAGCATAAAATGCACCGAAGAAGATGAAGGAGAATCAGAAGATCCTGCAACACCCACCACTGGAGAAGAACGTAGTTTAGGTGATGACACATCTAGTAGTACAACTAACAAAAAGAAAAAAAGAAAACGATCTAGGAAAGGTAAACATTAATGACGTTGCAATATAATTCTATAAATTTACGAATTAACTTCAAAAAATTAAAAATAATTTTTTAAGGTGAATGGGTTTTTATAAAATAGTTATATTTAGTATAATTGTTTTAAATTATTTTATATAAATGTACAAAGTATTTAATTGTCATTTTATATTTTATGTAATAATTTGCGTTCATGTTCTACTGATTAGGTATGATCTATGTGCTTTCATTATTAACACAAGTATTTTTAGTATTATTATGTAATATGTAAACGATAATATTTTAATGTGGTGGTTTATGTTTTGCTTGTCATTTTATAAACATTACACATTATTGTGCTATTAATACAATTTTAATTTAAATATAAATAATAAATAAATATAATTGTATATTTTACTTATCCTAGAATGAAAACTATTTTTATTTCTTCGGTGCAATAATTCCTTCAAGTTGAGTCTGAAACAAAAATATTTGTGTGCAGTACACAGTTTACATTTCTAAATGAACAATGAATACCTACCTTTAATTGCTGATTGGTCTTTTTAAGGAACTGAATTTCTTCAGCATGCTTTTTCTCTTCAGCCGTTCTCAGTTCAGCTGCTCTTCTTTCCGACTGTTCAGCTTTTTGCCTTAAATCAGAAAGTTGGTGTTCTAACTCTACTTTTTCCTCTTTCAATTGATCTACGTCTTTTTGCAAATCTGATTTTCCCTGTTCTGCTTGAAGAGCTTTACGCATGCCAAATGCAATACTACTACAATATAAAGCTTGATATGCCTCCATGGTCATGCGCATTTCATCACGTACACGAAGTAGTAAAAGTCCTCTTTCTGCACAGTTAATTGTAACTTGCCGAATTAATTCATCAAAACATTGTGTATACAATTCTCTTCGAACAGGACAAATGCCAGTTTCTCTGGCCTATAATTAGTATGAATACAATAATCTAATACTTCCATAAAATGTCAAATCTACCAAAACTTAAGAATATATACACTCAATAGTTGCAAATTTATAGTACCTGTCTCTGTTGTAGTCTCATATCTAACTGTTCCTGAAGATTTACAACATCTAATCGAGTAGCTGGTGTTGTAGATACTTGTTGACGCCACTTTTGTCCATCTTCTTCCCATTCTTTAGGGGGTAGAATACCATTTAAAATCTCTTCAGTTTCACGCTTTGCATCTGCTGTAGGTGGTGCAGATTTTGCACGTGTTGGTGAAACTGCTGCTTTATCCTAAAATATGCAAAGATTACATAGTAAAAAGAAAGAAAATGGTAAGTTTTATATCCAGTACTTACTTTGGTATCACTAGGTCTTTTCTTTGGATCATGTTTTGTAACAAGTACAGGATTATCATATTTTACTAAAGTGTTAGTTGCTGGAATAGTACGTTCACCCATTATAATAAAATAATTAAAAATAAAAGGATTTTGGCAGCTGTCAAGTACACATAATAAACCTGTTTACTAATAATGGTTTCTATGGTAATGTCAGTACATGAAATTGTATAGAATTTTAACTACAACCGTACCACACCGTACCATGATTGATTCATCAAATTACTGTCTCAGTTTGTGATGAATTTATGAGTTAATCAAAACAAAAACTTGTGAAAATACACATTACAGTTTAAAACAATCTATGGAAAATGAACCTACAGAAAAGTGCAAACAAGAAGGGTATAAATTAACGAATAATATTAATTCCTCATTTCTATGTGAAGTGGGAAAACTATTTTATTTTTACACCACTGATATTTGTAAAAGACTACAAAGAATAAATTAGATTCTTTTATACTTAGCAAATAATTAAATCATACTTATATTAAAACTAGTAGTTCAAAATTAAATTTGTATTTTAAATTTTATTTTGTCAAAGAATAAACAAAATACAAGAACCTGCAAGGAAGATTTTACCAATTCAATCTCTGTGGTAAAGAAAATCTGCAAAAACTTTTAATTCTCAGATGTTTTAGAAGTTTCCATGTATTGTTTATATTATCCAAACTTTATATAATTCTAGTTGTAGAAAGAAAAGCAATGGAATTTGCATAACCACATAGTTTTCTCAACTTGAAAATTCAAATTTTACAGCACTTCCATTAATAGATTTATGCGTTAATGTATCAAAATTTCTCTTTTCAATCCTTAGGAGAATAATCAGATTGTTATTCTTAAAAATTCTTAATTCCTGAATTCCCTTCTTGATCATTTTTGAAAGTTGCATTTAAAATTCCTGCAGAATCCTTGTATTTACCCCGGTCTTATATAATTCTAGTTGTAGGAAGAAAAGAAACAAAAACATATAACCACATCTTATCAAAAGAAAAAGTTTCAGATTATACCAACACAAGATTAGTTGCAATTCATGTATCTTGTATGTGCAAAATCTCAAAAGATTTTGTTAACTTGTCATCAGGATCACAGAAATACAAATGGGTTACTTTTTACCACAGGGGATAGGGATACAGAGAATTCACTTCAATGTAAAAGCCTATGGGAGCATTTCAAAGTTTCAATTGTCACAGAATTATATGGTTTGTTTCCGAGCTAGTCTACCGCTTTCTGTAAGAGTTGGTTTGCTTGTTAGTTACAATATGTTGCTGATTTGTTCATTTGTTATCTGGATTATAAGATTGCATACACAGAACACATATACATTACTTAATTACACAGTGTTACCAATCAAAAACAGTTGGATTTATGGTGCTACCAACTCACGCTGGAAGTGCTGCTTCACAATACTTCTTGCAACTCATGTAATCCTGATGATAGATTTGAAAATTTTATGTGTGAATCTTGGAAGATTTTCTCAAAACTCGCCCGAGTTTTGTTCATTCGAGAGAGTTACCTTCGTTACCTTATGAAAAAGTTTATTTACCATAATTTAGTTGATTTGTCTTAAAGGGCTTTCAAGTATTAAGGCCGTTTTACATTATACTTTTTTCGGCTAAACTATTTGCTAAACTAGTTACTATACTAGATTGCATACTATATTGAACTTAAATTTCCCGCCTCTATTAAGGAAATTTTAAAGGTAGCTGCCAAAGTTTTTGCCAATGTTGCCAACAGTATATTATAAATACATAAAAAATTTCGATTCCAGAGATCAAGAACACATCAAAGTTATTAGTTATAAAATATTGGTACCACTGAAAATCGCTCTAATGCGCAGGTCTAGTATACAAACTTGGCTGAAAAATAGGACAGAACCTAGTTTTAAATCTAGAATCTAGCATGAAAACTTGGAAGCGATTGTTCTGATTTACATTATCCAAGTCGAGCTAGTTTTGAATTTAGTCAAAGTTCTAGACGAAAAAAGTATAATGT
>VTPC01000782.1:0-12891 GCA_011009095.1 Ignelater luminosus | reverse complement strand
GGGGGGACCATAAATCTTACATAAGAGCTACAGAATAATTGATTGTAATAATAATAATAATAATATCCATTATTCAAAATTTATAAAATTACTTTTTTCATTCCCTTGCCAAATTTCTTTTCATATTCTTTATAAGTAATAAACACGCGTTCCGGGAATTCCCCGTATCTCTAGCAGTTTTTGTTTTAATTTTGAATTCTAATAAAAATATAAAAAAAACTTCTTACGTCTTATCATTTGGGAGAGGGGAACTTCACAATTTTCTTATCTTTCCTTGTATGGGGGAGGGGGGTTCAAACATTAACAAAATTATGCATACATAATACTTCGACGCTCCCAATAGAAATAATTAAATACTGTTAGATTTAAAAGTCTTACGTAATTCTACTTAATGTAGAAAGAAAAGCAATGAAAACCTATAACTACACAGCGTTATCAATAAAAAAAGTTTCAATTTATACAAAATCTAAACAAGATGTGAAATTTAAGATTTCTATGTGCGAACCCTAAAAAGATTTTGTTTATAATAGCTCGTCTCGAATTTTGTCCCTTCGTCACCAGGGTCACAGAAATGCAAGAGGGTTAGGCTTTAAATGTTTCTGCAGGTGCCAGATTACCTAACAGGGTTTACGTAAGTACTTCAAAGTTAGAGAAATGAGGAAGATAACTCGTATAACCACGCAGTGTTACCAATCAAAGAATCTCCCTAGTTTTCGATAGCACCAACTAACAATTAACTTTCCCCGCTCTTCTAGCTCATGTGATCTTGATGAGGAATAGATAAATAACTATACCTACTTACAAATTCTTTTTAAACATTATTATCAATTTTTGCTGGTGAATATTTCGGAAACTATTACACATAGGAAGAAAATGAATATAGACATTCTTGTAGGAAATTTAATTATCTTTTATTTTGTAAGGAATACTCTCTACCGTACAACGCACCGTTACGGAATTATAAACGAAAAACCAAAAGAGGGAACTTTCTCACTTCCCTCACCCCTGAAGTGGAAGGGCTATGGGTGGGGACTTTTAGTATCTTCACCTCCTAAGTACCCCCAACATATTTCTCAAGAGAAAAGTCCTCTCCCACTCCATGTTCTCTACAATCCCTTCGTTGACTGGACTATAAATAGGGCATTCGCCAAATAATTTTTGGAGAACTATTATACCGGTAACGACTCAATAGTTGCAATCAAATCAAACAGTGTTTTTAAAACCATTCCTAAAACAATTTTTGCTTTTGCTTCTTTATATTACATCACTATATCAGTTTTCTTAAAATTAGGGTTGCAGAGGTTGTCTACTATTAGATATAGTATGGATCCTACGATTATTAAAAAATCGTGTAGGGGTTCTACAGGGTTCCGCGACAAGATAAGTTTGGGAACCACTGAAATGGAAAAAGAAAAGTCATGGGAATTCATCTTCATATTTAATAACCTAACCTAAAAAAATGAAATGCCAAGTGTTGATCGAAGTGGAATAAAGAAATTTTATATTATTATAATGAATTTTACCTAAGAGCATCTTATGTAACAACCATTAATTTTTATACATAGCTTTTGATAAATAGCTGTGTCACCTAGTTATAATTCTTATCTGGTAATAACAATGTGTAATCTTATCAAAGTACTGAATTTGTGGTGAACAATAATGTCTTTACTCTTTAGTATGATAGTACGATATAAGTACATATAGAATAGTGAAAAACATGGATTTAATTAAAACGCCAGTGAATAATATTCGAATAGGAATTAATGCTAGATTTGCTTCCAAAGAACCATGGCAAATTATTGCAATAACTACATCGACAGTGCTTTTCTCAGTATGGTTATACGAATTTATTTTTGATGATGAAAGTAACTAAATATCAATATTGCAAATCTAAAATATATTTAATAAGCAATATGTTATAGGTTTAAAGCAGCGTGCGAAAAAGACGTTTTTTAAATATGTGAGACTAATACCTAGCATAAAGAATGAAATTGATACACAAATGAATAAAGTATGTGAAACTCTGGAAAATGATGTCAAGGAGAGAACTAAACACTTGAAATATATTAAAGAACTTCCTAATAAAGGTTTATCAAAGGAAAATGTAATGTCAATTGTAGATGAAAATTTGAAATTTGGTAAGAATGTTTTTGTTGAGATTCTTTTGATTTAGTATAAAATTCCTAAATCTCCAGGCCAATTTAAATGGAAAGATGGCAGAGTATCTGGTGCTGTGTATTATGTAAGTCCTGACTTGGTTAATCTGATTACTGATGTATACAGCAAAACATCTTATACAAATCCTTTGCATCCTGACATCTTTCCAGGTCTATGTAAAATGGAAGCAGAAGTTGTTCGTATAGCTGCTAATCTTTTTCATGGAAATGACAATGCTTGTGGAACAGTAAGTTGAGCTTAATATGTATTACTGTTAGCTAAGTATATTAGGTGCCTTCCAATGAATGAATACTGATTAGGTACACTCACTGAAATGGTAATAAAGTATAATCTTTCCTTGATAGATGACAACTGGTGGTACAGAATCTATCCTAATGGCATGCAAAGCATATCGTGATTATGCAAGAGAAGAGAAAGGCATTAAAAAACCTGAAATGATAGTTCCAGTAACAGCACATGCAGCATTTGATAAAGCATCACAGTATTTCAAAATACGTATGCATTACATTTCAGTAGATCCTGTTACTACTCAAGTTGATATAAAAGCCATGAAACGTGCCATATCTTCTAATACAATTTTAGTAAGTATTAATTTAAAGGATTTTGTTCTTGTCTTCAAGTATATTATTTTTAATAAATATTAGCTTGTTGGGTCAGCACCTAATTTTCCTTATGGTACTATGGATGATATTTCTGCCATTTCTGAGTTGGGACTTTCTTACAATATTCCTGTTCATGTTGATGCTTGCCTCGGAGGTTTCCTCACTGTTTTTATGGCAGATGCAGGTTATCCAGTACCAGTCTGTGATTTTCGACTTCCAGGAGTCACTAGTATATCTGCTGACACACATAAATATGGATTTACTCCAAAAGGATCATCATTGATACTTTATAGTGATGCAAAGTAATTTTCACATTTATTTGCTTTAACTACCATGTTTGATTTGTAATGTTATTATCGTAGGTACCGTCATTATCAGTATACAGTTACGACAGATTGGCCTGGAGGTGTATATGGTTCACCAACAATTAGTGGATCTCGAGCTGGCGGTGCAATTGCAGCATGTTGGGCAACAATGTTGAATTTCGGAAAAGAAGGTTATGTTAAGGCTACTAGAGAAATTATTCATACTACTAGATATATAGAAAAAGGGTAAATGAATTTACAGTAGTAATACTTGACCTATTCAAAATTATTGCATTGTTTAGGTTGAGGGGAATAAAAGGAATATTCATTTATGGACAACCCGCAACTAGTGTGGTTTCAATGGGATCTAAAGAATTTGATATATACAGTCTTTCTGGGGCACTTATAAAGCTTGGGTGGAATTTAAATGTATTGCAATATCCATCAGGGTAATTACTTGAATCATTTTATGTTTTGTACTTGCAAATATTATAGCAGAATTTACTATAAAACCACAACATTGATTTTTAGAATTCATTTGTGTGTTACTCAATTGCATACACAACCAGGAGTAGCAGACCAATTCTTAAATGATGTACGTAATTGTGTTGCTAATTTGATTCAACAGCCTGCAACACCTGCAGAAGGAAAGGTGAGTTTTGGTGGATAAAGAAGAATAAACATGTTTAAAAACTTGATCAATTGGCAATAATACAATTTAGATATGTTATTAACTCTGTGTTTATTAACTAAGAAATATACTTTTAGATGGCGCTTTATGGAGCTGCACAAAATATTCCCGATCGTTCATTGGTTGTGACTTTTGTAAGATACTTTTTGGACTCTATGTATTATACACCAAAAAATGAATGAGGACAAGCAAGTAAATAATAGGGAAACAGACTATAATTTTATAGGTGTTACAGATGTACATTATTATTTTTAATTACTGCAAAATATTGTACATTATTTCTATCACAGAACAAAAATAAATATATTTATCTGCATCTAATACTATTATTTTGTGAGATATGCAGGTTGCTAAAACACTTGTTTAGCACCAAATTTTCCAACAAAAAATTTCTCCCTAAAATCCATATTAATCTTCAAATGGTGGTAAACCAAATAGCTCAGGCTTAAAATCGACTAGAGCTTCTATAGCAAGTGTGGCTGGTTTACGTAATTCTTCGTTGACTTCCTTTGAAGGAACCATAACAACTTGCATTCCAGCTCGTACTGCTCCAACTACACCATTTGGTGCGTCTTCCAAAACTAAACACTGAAAAACTAGATACATAATAACTGAATACAGTTTTTGTTTTTTAAACTTACTTGCTCTGGAGAAGGTTTATCGGGAAATCGAGAAGCACATACTAAATATATATCAGGATTAGGTTTTCCTCTTTTAACTTCTGGATCTGAACTTCCCATAACTTTGTGATGAAATAAAGAGAACAAATCGGTATAATCTTTAGTTTTAATTGCAACAGATTCTTTTGATGAAGATGTAGCTAAGGCTATTGGAATGTTGTGTTTATGTAAATGTCGGACTAGCTTTTCTGCACCTAAAAGTTAGTAACAATGTAACAAATGCTTCAATTATTGTTGAGAATAACATGAGTTAAAAGTTAAAAATTTCTGTATTGAAAATTCACATGATGGCCACTACTGAAGGTACATTTTCTGTCTTGCAGCGAATATTTATTTAATAAATTTCTGGCTACATGCCAAATTATAAACCAGAAGTCTTTAGGGGTTGTATGATTAAATTAACTGTTAACTTATTATAACCTCACATTACAATAACAATACTTACAATTACTAGACAATCAGGCATAAACTAAAGACAGTAATACATAATATTTTAGTAACTCTTACCTTCAAATAAAGGAGGATTCTGTAAGTATATTTTACCCATTTCTTCGTATTCTGCTAGAAATTGTTCAGGTGTTATAGGTAGACTCATTTCACTTACTGCTATTTTAGCTGTCACAGGTTCTGGAGTACCCATAATTTTCATTCTTGTCTCTAATGTATATTCTTTTCCATATTTTCTAGCAATGGCACTTATCATTTTATCATATGCCTTTTCAGAATCTGAAGCAATACAAATCTCTTGTATTTTTATTTATTTCTAAACATAATAATATCTTTACATCTTTATTTTTAAGTTCAAAAGATTAGTTAAGGTGGTTTTCATTGCAATCGCTAGAGATTCTGTTAAATGAGTTTCCTATAAAATTTACATTAATAAAAGTTTTAAAACAAAAAAACTTATTTAAGTGTTGTAATTTCCGAGGGTGACCAACCTTCTCAAATACTAAAGAAAGTAATGTGGGCATTGAAAGAAAATTTAAATTCTTTTACTAAAGCTCTACAACTTTTTAAGAAAGCAGATGTCTACAATCCAATTTCTTATGTAAAATTCCTATGTATGCTAATTCATTTTACACTCTGTGTATGTGTTACATAGGAATAGGCAAAGCATATTGCAGACTGTGGAATTTCAGCTGTAACCCTTCATCATTATTATTATTCATTTCTTTATCAATCAATAATTTCTCAAATATGATTATCCTTTCCAAATAAAAATAGAAAAAAATCAAATCAAAAATATATACTTATGCAATTTGTGTTGCCTATACGTATGTAACTCAGTAATTAAATGAACAGGCTGTAGGTATAATATACAAAATAATGAAATCATTTTACACGTAGCTTTTTTGCAGAATATCAGCAGTAAGATATAGCAGATTATCATGAGGAAGTTTTTATTACTTCCATATCTAAGTATATTTATATTATAATGTCACTATCCTAGGAAATATAAATGATTTTAAAAAGAAATTCAAAAATTGCTTCAAAAGTGGAAAACTAATGGTCTAAGCACCAGCATTACACAAAAGCAACTTATTTTAAACAAATACTTTAGTTATTGCTGTAAAAAACAAAAATTCCATTTAGATTCTAATTTAAATTGAAGTTTCACAACAATCATCAATTTTGCTATATGACGCAATGTACACAAATTTTTCTTCTGGAAGAAAATTTCAAAAAAAAACAAGAGCACTGTACTGGCACTGTAGTAATAAAATAAGTCTTGCATGTATCTCCATCATATTAGGATATTTACAGAATCCTGTTTTTTTTATCACGAAAGTTTTGTGTCACCCTGTCCATAATTTTTCTTTGGCTATGTAATTTGGTTGTTTGAAGTGCCGGTATACTCGTGTTGGGAAATTAATAAATTAATAACTTCTACGTTAAAAGCAAGTTGTAATTAACAGTTTTACCTAATAATAAGCCATCCATATCAAAAATTACGTGTGTCACTTTTTTAAACGTCATTTTGAATTAATAAACTTGAAAATCTCGTTTTAACAATGCACTATAAATTGCATAAAACTTGGAATTTTTTCACCACACACGTCTGTCCGTACCAGTCGATTTTCTTGGACGTATAGAAAGGTCGTTTGCTTACGCCTCTCGTTCACGACTGACTGTAACAGTTCTGACCTCATTGATTTCTAGCCAAAAAACTATCGTGGAAAATTTCAAATTAGCTTAGTACTTTTTAAATATTATTAAGGAAAAATGAATAGTAATTGATTGATATTATCAATAACATGACGTAGAAACATGTTATCAATGTTTATTTACCTAATCTTGATTCAAATTATCATTTAAAAAGTCTATGCATACATATAATATTCATTTACGTACGATTAAAGATATAATATGATAAGAAAAATAACGTTCGAGTTTAATCATTCATTAGTTCATATTTTACGTCTAGTTTGAAATTTTGTAATTTCCTATTGTATGCTTTCCGTCTCTAAATTTAGCAATGCCTACACAAAGTTCAGGTTTATTGATTATTTTTTCAGTGTTCGATAATATACATCCATTGTAAATTTCAAGAAAAAGTGTGATTTTATTAGAGTTTCTATTAAAATAATTAACAAATATATTTTAATAATTTCTAGAAATTCTTTCTTTAAAAACAATTTTCTTTTGGCGGGAAGACTACATTCGGGATTTACTCAATGTAAAACTGAAATAGTCTAATGCCTAATAATTGCTCATTACAGTTAGTTTGTGTAAATTCTAAACTATTGTATATCAAAGTTTTATTTAGCAAAATTATGTTTGTGTAATAAAAAATGTAAAATAAACCTGTCTAAAATATTCTCGAAATGTTTTGAATATTTTATATGCAGTGAATGACTGTCAACAACTAGGATTCGACGTAAAGTAAATTCGATGTATACGCACAAAACCGCAGTCAAGTGTCATCAAGCAAATAATTTCTGTCTGAAAAGTTTTGTTTGGTAATGAATTTATAGTTTCTTTTTCGCAAAGTACACAATTACACTGTATTTAAGTATTAAAATTAAATGCTTTCACTTACGTAGTGTTTAGTAAACGAAAGGTTTTTTTCGTGAAGGAAACTGGTACGTACTATGAAGCATATTTGTATGGACCAAGCCCAAATCTGTAGGTTAGAATTTTATAAAAATGCCTTCTGTATTGCAGGATAAAATTAAATCATGTCTTCCGGACGTCCTATTAAATGTGTTGTTGTCGGCGATGGAACTGTTGGGAAGACATGTATGTTAATATCCTATACTACCGATAGTTTTCCTGGAGAGTATGTTCCTACAGTGTAAGTCAATTAATTAATTAATAATTTTAATTAAAATTTACAATGTTAATTAGTAGTTGGACAGTTAATATAGTGTGATGACCTTATGGGAATTCAAAATTACTAAAAGATTAATCTGTTTGTAGCTTTGACAACTATTCAGCACCAATGGTTGTCGATGGAATATCAGTAAGCTTAGGATTATGGGATACTGCTGGTCAAGAAGATTATGATAGGTTACGTCCTTTATCTTATCCACAAACAGATGTCTTTTTGATATGCTTTAGTGTAGCATCACCATCTTCTTTTGAAAATGTTACGTCCAAGTGGTATCCAGAAATAAAACATCATTGTCCAGATGCACCTATGATTTTAGTGGGTAAGTAGATTTAGTATGCCTTGATATTGTTTCATTTTTTTTAATAAAATGACATTTAATAAAACAATACCAAGGCACACTAAGTAGATTGAATTAGAAACAATCGAAAGTTTCAAATGCATTGCCTGCTGATGGATTCTTTTTGGATGTATTTAATAATTATGAGTTGTGTGAACACTATTTTTGTTGAGATTTTCTGGCTAACATTTCCATATTAAATGCTCTTTTCTGAATGTTCTTGTCTGGGTCTGTTATCATGGCAAGTAATATATTTTCTGTATGTGCAAAATAAGTATTTCTTTTTATAAATGGATCAATAACAGCTTTAATTTCATCACTAAGGAAACGTGAAGCTTTAATAGTTGTCAGTATATGTGTTAAGTTTAGTTGTAAATACATATTTAATATCCATATATGATTTTGTTTATTTTAATTAATTAACTTTACTTAATTTTTCGTCTCTATTTGCTAAGGAAAAAAAACACTTTTCATGAAATGGACTGTAAATATAATAGCTTATTCAGCCCCACCTCCTACAGTCCATTCTTATTTTAAGAATCCACATCCTAAGAGTTGTCCTTTTGCTTCCCAAGAATACACGTGTTGTGCAAGTCAAAGAAATGCGTACCCCGGGTTGTTGTAGTAATCTCGATAATTTTTTGTTTTACACTGTGTGTTCACTCCTGCATCTTGGTCCCAATTCCTCAGCTTTACGAGCCCCTCTTCATAGGTAAGTAACCATTATTATTATTATTTACAGTCCGCTTAATTCATTGCGTGAATGTATTTTTTTGAATCATTTACCATTTATACATGACTTTGACAATGTAAGTAGCAAGTATTATCAACTTTTGGGATGATTTTTCACTTGCTACATATAAACAGAGAATATGATTTGCCAATGTTAAGCATCTGGAATGTGAAAGTTTGCCTGAGTCTCTAATGGGCTTGTTTCACATGTCGGATATCTGAATTTTCTTATAAGTAGTGTATTTTACATTAAATAAGGACTACTAATCTATTTTTTTAAAAGCAGTTTTTGTTTTTGTTTTTAAATAGCACTAAATAAAAAATTGTAATTAAATTTAAACTTTGCACTCAAAAGCTTCAATCACATTATTGATGCATTGTTAGTTCTTTCTGCAAACAATTTGTGGGAAATTATGAGAATTTGCTTTTAACAAAAAAAAATTCTAGTTTTATTTCTTATTAATTAATAATTATTATTGTTATTATTATTAGATTAATGACAAAAAGAAATGAAAAAAACGCAACACAAACTTTCTGTTGTTTTACACGGCAGTAAATTTTAACATAAATTTAAAGAGAAATTTTTACATACTAAATATTTATATGTTAATATTTTCTGTAGAATTTTATAGAACCTGGGCTAACAAAAAATGGAAACATTTTATCTCAGGTATGTGCCAATATATGCGCAAAGTACCAGGACGCCACTATTGCATGAACGTTAAATATTAGGGCTATTGTGGTATTTTATGTTGTGACATCACGTTATTCATTTCACAAATACTATTACTGTTACGAAATTTGTTTGTAAGTGTAAATTAGTTGTGTATTATTTGTATTATGACATAGGTTATGATTTCTTTCGTGTTTATCTTGTCATCCCGAGATGTCACTTGAAAATGTGATTAAGCAAAGCCAGTTGATTGTGATACAAAGTACCGACACCAAACAAAAAACGATTGCAAATTGAGCTCAATAACGATTTTCTCTACTTCAGAGGCGTTGCTGTTCCATATCAAATTTGACAAGTTTAAACGTCAGTTCATAAGTTTGAGGTTATTAGAATTTAAATTTTAGAAAAAAGTAATTATTAATGCCTTGTTGTTGCGTATTCTTTATTCTTTGCAAAGTTTGTATGAACAAGTGTATATTTTCTACTACCTCATCGTCATCTTCATCACTTTTAGAATTATTTTTTTATAAATTGCTGTAAAACAGATCTTGTAGGATTGCACAAACATTTTTGAATAAATCGAATTAACCCAAATAACTATATCATTTAATTTGTATGATCAGATCAGAAATACGAGTTAAGTTTTCGTAAACACATTATTTATTACTGTTTTCTAAGATTTTAATAACTTCAAACTTATAAACTGACGTTTAAACTTGTCAAATTTAACATAGATCAACAGCACCTTTTCTTTAAAAAGTTCAATCCTTGTTAGTTGAACCATAGTTTGCTGCGAATTTCAAAACTGACAAAAGTCAAGTGTTTTGACATTTGTTTGGTTATATTTTAACTTTTGTACAAACCTGTTCATTTTCTTTAATTTCTTTTTATTAAATAAGTTTTCTTGTTTATTATTAGATTCTTAAGGTTTTATAATTATTCTTATTGTGTTTTCTAAAAAAAGCAAATCTTATTTCTAAACAGCATAATTTGAGGAATCTTGACATTGACATTTATGATAGAAAACAAACTATACAAACATAATCCATTTTGTTTTTAAAATCTGTAATTACACGAAGATACCTCTGAATTGTAAGGTGTGTTGCCTATTTCCCAACACTCAAGGGAGGGCCTGTAAAATGGGCGTTGTATTATATGAATTTGTCTGAATTTATTAATACTAATTTAAAAAAGTTATGTAACCAGCCCATTAGAAAGTGATTGAACTGTTAATTTGACTGAATTTATTACAGGTACTAAAATTGATCTTAGAGATGATCGCGAAACATTAAATTCTTTGGCTGATCAAGGATTAAGTCCTATAAAACGTGAACAAGGTCAAAAGTTGGCAAATAAAATTAGAGCTGTAAAATACATGGAATGCTCAGCGCTTACTCAAAGGGGTCTTAAGCAGGTATTCGATGAAGCAGTTCGTGCTGTTTTACGACCTGAACCACAGAAACGTCGACAACGCAAATGCCTCATTATGTAAATTGTAAGTTAATTAAAGTTAAAAAAAGATATTTGTGACATTCAAATTTTTCAATCTGCCAGATCTCAGTTGTAAACTGAACCTACTCAATGAAGTCTCATCTTTACAAGTTAAAACTACTACTGCAGGGCATAATGCAAAAGTCAATAAATCCTTTTTTTCTTTCTTTGTTTCTTTAAGTATAATTTGCTGACAATAAGTTTCTTTTAGTGCTGAGAAGCTAATATTGATTTAGAATACTCTTTCCATATTATTTATAATATATGTATATGCTTTTATTTAACTTGTAAACTAAGCTATTGAACTAGTGTAAAATCATTGCACCAGATCAATTTTTTGTTTTTTAATAGTGCTACGTTTAGTAGGTAAATCCTGAAAAAGTATAAATTACTTATAAATTTTGATATTATTCTCGAGGCTAAATATCTGAGTCATTTTTATTTTAGTAGCTAGGATATTTTTATACGTAATTAAAACTTGTTTAAAAAAAATACATGCAGCTGCTCATAATGCCTAAACTATTGAATTCAGACTGTTGAGCTGGATAACCAAAATGTATTCATTTACAAAAGACTGTTTTGTATAATTTTTATGTTACCTGTAAATTATAATCTATAATTCTTAGGATTAATTTTAGTTAAATATTTGCTACTGCATTTATAAGAAAACAAAATGAAATTATCTAAACTGCTTTTATGGAGCAGAATTAATTTTCAATTAGCATTTAATAGTTTAGGTAAGAGAGTTACAAAGCGGAGGCTACAATACTCATTTTGATATTTCAAAGTGTTCGATCTGTTTACTTTGTGCCATTTTTTTTGGAAGATGCCTTTTTTTATAATAATATTGTTGCATTGAAATATTTAATTAAATTATTTATAATAATTACAAGTTTACAACTAAAGTTGTGTAATCTCAGTTTTGTTATTTATCTTTTTTATATTTTCATATTAGTTTCTTGTAGTTAATAAGCAAGTTAGTGTAGCAGCTTTATAAAAGAGAAAAAAAAGTTAGTGAATTAAGCAGCTCCGTCTGATTGTAATGATTGCTGTGTAAATTATGTAAGTTTCTTTCTTTTTATGTATAAAATATTATTTTTATTTAATATATTCGAAATTTATATTTTGCACAACTTGTTTTTTTAAAGACCAAAGTAATCTGTATTCTAGTCACAGATCATAAATATACTGCACTATGTTTTTTACATTTTTAAATAAAAACAGCACTGGTGTTTCAATGTTTTACGTATTTATGTGTAATGGAATTGTATAATTAAATTATAAATAAATAAATTTACTTTATAAACTTTGTATTTCTTTTTTGAATCTCTTACTATGTAATACTTCTGGATTGGATATTGGAATTAACTGCCTTCAGCTAGAAAAACTACTAGAGAATGGTCTTTTAAAAGCCGCCTATAAAATTTACGATTTCTCATCAGGATAACATAAGCTAGAAGAGGGTGCTGCGGAGCAGGGAAAGTTAATTGTTAGTTGGTGCTATCGAAAGCTAGGGAGATTCTCTGATTGGTAACACTGCGTGGTTATACAAGTTTGTTTCCTCTTTTCTCTAACTTTGAAGTACTTACGTAAACGAGGTTAGGTAATCTGGCACCTGCAGAAACATTTAAAGCCTAACCCTCTTGCATTTCTGTGATCCTGGTGACGAATGGACAAAATTCGAGACGAGCTACTAGAGAAAAGTCATTTAAAAGGCGCTTATAAGATCTACGAATTTCTAATCAAGATCACATGACCTAGAAGATGTTGCATTTCTGTGATCCTGGTGACGAATGGACAAAATTCGATACGAGCTACTAGAGAAAAGTCATTTAAAAGTCGCTTATAAGATCTACGAATTTCTAATC
>VTPC01000781.1:0-79252 GCA_011009095.1 Ignelater luminosus | reverse complement strand
ACTGCGCGTCCAAAATGGCTGAAACTTTGGTGAGTAACTGTCAACAGATGAACAACGAAATTCAGTAGCTTTTATTTACGAGTGCTGCCATCTTCACGTTGAGGTCGGAAACTTTTGAGACCACCCTCGTAGGCATGGAAGCAGAAGAAAAAGAAATAGAAGATCTAAACTTGAAATAAATTAATGGAAAAAGCAAGTAAACAAAAGCAATACATCGCAGGTCCAGAGAACATGAGAACAAGTTGTAAAAAGACAAAAAAAGGGGAAATACAAAAAAAAGAAATTGATCGGACAACCCAAAGAGTCACCGTGTTCCAGACGAAAATGGCCAGACATTTGGCATTAATTAGTAAAAGCAAGAGAAACTAGTAAATAAGCTCTAGAAAGAACAACATTTTGAAGTTAAAGACACCATTACACAGATTCGAAGTTATGGTTTATTAGCATGGATAAAAGATATGTGCAAGAAGAATAGTTTATCCTGATCTTATAACGAGAGGAATTGCAACAGTTTTGAGTTGGGAATATTTCGAGTCAAAACCACTCACAGTGAAGAAAAACATATAAACTGACCATGTCAATCTAGAGTTGGTCAAGATCAAAAGCATATAGACGGAAAACATAGTGAGATATAGATGTCATGGATTTGGTCATGCACAAAAATTTTGTACAGATGTTGAAGTCGGTATGGAAGTGCGACAGAAAGCATTAAATAGTGTGAGACGGTTTTATTCAAATATGTTAAATGCACAAAGATCGATGATAGAAAGAACAATCAAATAACCTAAAAAGCAATTACCATATTTACAGAATGAATAACAGAATAAAAAACACAGCATGAAGGTGTAATTGAACAAGAACAACTAAATGGTTATGTTCCAAGCAAAGTTGCAAAGCAGTGGAATGGGCAAATGAAAATACACCAAATGCATACTTTTTTGTATTCCAGATCGGCATTACAAGCTATCACAGTAACGCGGAACAGAGGGACAATGATTGGATTCTTCTGAATAAAAGACCATGTCACAAATTTTCTGATGACAGATTCAGAGTAGGATTCGTAGTAAAGGTTTTGTGTTTTTTTTCTTTAGACGGCAGAGTTAGTCATTTTGCCAGTTACGCACCAAACCCTTTCACTCATCCTAGTCCCTTTCCGTGCCCTACAATTGGTCTAAAGCTTCCCCTGGTTTCGATCGAGTACCTTTATTTTCTGTCCAGTTCACGAAACCATACCATGAGAATTTTGCCTTTGAGTACTTTACTGACCGGTAGATAACAATGGACTTTTGCTTCAATTCCGCTCGCCATCAATAGCAAGACAGCACTCCACAACATTCCTCGCTTGCCTAAAAACTTCAATGGGACCTTAATCCCTCGCTAGTAGCTACAGTAATCATGATAATGATCTCCCAAATCTCTTCCGATCCCGATTCAGCGCCGAGAAATCTTCTGCAACGTTATTTAAAAAGCTACTTAACGCTAACTTTTCTTGACATCAAGACCGCCTTCGACAAGGTCTGGTACGAGATCCCATCTGGCCAAAGAAAAGGTACCGAAAACCTGATCTCAAAATAGAAAACGTTGTTCTGGTGTGATAGTTTCAAGAGGTCCTCCATCACCCAGGTGAGCTTGTAATATAGTGGATTATCCATAGTTTAATTGTTCCGTTTCAGAGTAACAAAGTTATAGACAAAAAAAAATTTAGTTTTTCTGTTTCACAGTTTACTCAGAATTATACTTTTATCTGCGACCACGAGAGTAAGTACTACAGAACGTTCATTTGGGATTCATCTTCAGCAAAGATAAATCCAACCAAGATATTTTTGATAAGGTAATAACAAATGAAAAAAATTAGTTTGAAGTTAGCCTACTTCAGAGAGAAATTATAAATCAAACTGATTACTTTTGTAGCAATCCCTGTATATTGTTTTTAGTTGCGCTATTTTTAAATCTCAAGTTCGGTGAGTTAAGAAACCTGAAAGTGTTAATATCTAAAATTTACTTTAACAGCAAACATTAAAGTGTGTAGATTTCAACTATTTTACATCTCATTTCACACAAAAAACAAAAAACAATGATTCCGATTTTTTATGTAATCTCCTTGAAATACGACAAAAAGCTTTTGTGTGTTTAAAGCGTTTAATATTTTTTTCGGGAATTATCTCACTTTCTATAAAATTTTACGACTAATTCTTTTTTATATTTCCTCTATATAACCTAGTTAACGATTTTCTTGCTAATTCTGTCATCGCAGTCTGTTTAAACTATATGAACGTTTTACTATCGCTTTTACCGTGCCTATCAGTTCACTTGGTTTGTCGTAGAAGTTATCTTTTACTTAATCCCTTTCGTCATTGAATGACGCTTGGGCCCCTATTATCACTACCCCGTATCCTTCCGCTTTCATGCCAACCTATATCAGTATTTCATTAACTCATTTCCCTAGTTTCTTATAGTAGTAGGTACACATTTTACAACATGCTTGGAAATTACCTTTTTATCGCTCTTTTGTAACGCTTTTAATAATTAGGTTGGTTAAGCTTTAGTTGAAAAGTTTAGTCTTTGGGTTTTGTAATTAGAAAAATTAATGGCATTTAGTTACTAAAGAGAATTTCTCCTTGTATAGATAACGTTTTCTATGATAAAAATCTTGCTGACATCCTGCTATTATTATTAATGGGTTTCATGTTGGCATTATTTGATTTATTTGTCATTCTCGTCTAATCGGTACAGTAACAGTAAAGATGGTCAAAGATATATTGGTGTTTTGCAAGGACAGCACAAGAAGAAATAACATAAACATATTTATTACAATACGTGCTTGTGGTTGTTCAGTTAATACAAGGAAATGATAGAAAGGACAAAACTCTTTGTCCAACCTAAAATGAAGTTTAGTCAATAAATATTAACAATAAGGGACTATTTCCAACGGTCAAGAATATTAAGGGATGTTGAACCTTAAACATTTTGTTTGTTAATTTCGGTTTGATTTCTTCCATTCCAACACCACATTACTAAAATTCTAGTTTTAAGTTTAACTGCAAATTTACCACGATTTGCAATCTTAAAGATTGTATTCAAAGATTGCAAGTTTTCGTGGTAAGTTACAACAGACTATTGCATATACATTTTTTATACGAACTTACAATTTTGAAAAAATAATCAATTGTAAATAACTTTTGCATCCACTTTTAGTTAAGAATCATTAATCGATTAATCCTCTCTCTTCATATACCTAGAATGATAATAATAATAATAATAAGTTTTGCCTAATTTTCGTCAATTACATCTTGTAGGATTTCTAAAAAACATCTACGCGTCCAACAATGAATGACTTTGGGCTTACAATTTTTGGCAACATCTTTCTAGATAACTCGCTTCCTTCCTGAGGAAATTTAAATCTCATACATGTCATTAAC
Source organism: Ignelater luminosus (assembly GCA_011009095.1). Lineage (NCBI taxonomy): Eukaryota > Metazoa > Arthropoda > Insecta > Coleoptera > Elateridae > Ignelater > Ignelater luminosus. Next base: position 75,833 of record VTPC01000781.1, on the reverse strand, counting down.
TAGCAAATAGTGATGCTGATGATTAGGTCAAAAACGGTTTTTAAAGCGATGTTGTTGTTGTCTTCAAAACTGTTCATTCACCAACTAAGCCATATTCAGACGATGTACCAGGAGAACACAGGAAGGATAGTAAACAACCTTTTAAATTCCAGAGGACTTTTTTATAAAATGCCAGAATGATTTACCAATTATTAAACATTCACTTAGAAGATCACAAACTCAATAAAGTCATTCTGTTGGCACTCCCAGAGATGACTTTAGGATAAAGATAGCGTTGATCAGTAAAAGGACTACAGACATTTAATTGCTTAACTTGATAATATAGAAATAAAAAATCTTGCAAATTTGTAGGAAAAGATTCAAGAAAGCTACTGGGGTCAATTTGGTCTGTTGTTATCGAAATACGAAATTCATCATTTTGACTGTTATGAATTGGGGTCGTGTGAATTCACCAACAATCGCGAACTTGACTATTTGGTTTTAGCCAATATACGAGTTAACAACGTGTATGTATGGTATTAGAGTTGCTAGACAAAACAAAGGTTGGAAACCTCAGTCTCGGTCAGTCAATAAATTTGAGATGACACCTCTTTGGTGTGAGATCGCTTTCGTAACATCAAACTCATTTCGTGAAAAGGTTTTGTTGTAACCTAAAGAGTTAACGATCTTATTTTCTAGTTAAATAAACAGCTTTTTTTGAAAATGCTAAATCTCAACGCCTAGTCCGAGGAAATTTAGAGCTTGTTCTGGTTATTCTCTCCATTTCTAGGGTAGCATTCCTACCATGCCAATAGAGCAGATATGGGCATGTTGGCATATTTTACAGCTCGAACGTCAAAACTAGATTGTTTTTGTTAGATTTCTGTCCAACGTTTTTGCTGATGCATTTGCCTTTATTCAGGTCAATTCTGTAAATAAATAGATTGTGGGCAATTTACTCTTTCTAGCTTTTATATGTTTCAGGTAGTCATAAGGCGGCAAAGATAAGTTCCAAGCCACCTTTTTCATTGTGATCGCCTAAAGGACAACTCTTACATATCTGAAAAGGCAGTTTTTCCGAACAAGTCTGGAAAATTGTTCATTGAGTAAAATTTTGCTTTGGGAGCAAATCAATGTTGCGCACCTTTGGAAACCATTTTAATAATTCTGCTCTTCTTGACCAAAACGGTTGTAAGCACAGACGCAACAGTCGGTTTTTTTGTTGCAATGGGGAGGGCGCTAGTCCGTAAAACAATTTGTCTTTGCCACTAAGAAAAACTATAGTAAAACTTTAATGAGAATAATCAACCCGAGGATTAATCTCTGGACCTTCCGAAGCGACCATAGCGCGAGGACTGCTAACCATGGCGGATGGGCAAGTGAGACTTGCAGGGTTGGGTTGTCTATATATCAGAAAGGTGTCAACTAGTATGTCCACTACCTCAGAGATTAGGTTATTGGCACGACTCACAACGATTCAGGTAGGTGCTTGTTAGCTTATTTTCTGTTCTGTCGTGATATTAACAGAACTATAAAATCGGTTTTTTAGCTTGGCACAACATATCGAAAGATGCCCATCTCTAACTGAAGGCACCACATCATATCAGTCAGTAAAATAGATAGAGGCATTTTCGAGTTAAAAAAGTTTGAAATGTTCCAGAATCGGAATTATTATTGCCTTATGAGCGGAATATCAGCTGACATCCGATATGTTTAAAACAAAGCAAGGATGAAGTTTGCAATAACTAATCAGTTGCAAACCTAGAAAAATTTACTTAATAATAATAATACAATAAAACAAATGAAAAACTTTTAAAGTGACAACTTGGATGTTTGGCGCCTCCACCAAAACTGTCACGAAGGGAATATTAAATTCTACGCAAAGGGATTAGTTTAGCTGAAACAAATTAAAGCAAGATATTTCAAAATGAAAGCTGGAAGCTGTTATAAAATTTTGATTCTAATCGATAATAATTTGATAGCATGACAATAGCAATAAATTAAGATATGAACTTACAGGTAACCTAATTTAACATGAAATTATTTTATTTCCAATTGTAAATCTGATGCCAAAAAAAAAATAAAAAAAGAAAGAAACAATTGACAATTATGGTAAAATTAATTCAATCGAAAAGTTGGATAGGAGTAGTTTTAAAATGACAAAATTCATTCGCTCGTTGACGAAGTAGGTAGTCATAAAACTTTAGTGCATATTTGAAAACGGAACAAAAGCAATCTGTTGGATATTCGCAAATGCATTACGGGAATAAAATTGGTAACATATCGGGAAATAGGGGGAAATGCAGAAGAGGCTAATCGGGGTTCGCTGAATATTCAATCGGGTAACAACATTTATCCGCTTCTGATAATCTGATTTCCACCTGTGTCCATTCGTCGAAAATATCAAAGACAAAGGTTAAAAGGATTCGGTTATTTTTCACGGTGTCGTGTCCATTTATCGTACTTAAAACGTACGTGTGAGATAGAACGACACGTCCGCCAGAATCTCCCGACGTTCTAAAAAACAAATCCTTAAATCTTCGCGCGTCAGTTTGAGCGAGAACGGTAAAATGACAGCCCTGCAGGTTTTTCCAGTAAAAAGTTAGTTTATGTGTATTTGATAAAAGGATTATTTTCGGTTTAAAGTTTTTGCGGCTTTACGCGAGGCTCAGATTATAAAGCTTGGAGTTTTCGTGGTTTTCTGTTCTGCCCACCCCCTCTCCGCCATGCTGCTGCTGCTTACTCTTGCTGCCCTTTTGAAAAAGCCCAAGCTTTAGCGGGATCAAATTAAAATTAGTATACAGAAATAAATGCACAACAAAACGGGACCGACTTTAAAAATTTATGTTGCATGTTCTGCGTGTCTATCGTAAATTTCGATTTATTCATTCTCTTCCACCCTTATACTTATGAGATTGTGTTTGTAATAAAATTTTATGTATCCCTGCTGTATACAGCACGAAATGAGAGAAGCTATTTAGAACCAAATTTCCAGAATATTCAGGTTTATGTGTTGGAATACTTTGAGATTTTATGGGTTTAACAGAATATTCATATACGCTTCAGCTTTTTTTTTTCTTTTTTCCTAACTCGCTACTTATTATAAACCCTCTAATATTAAATTTTCCTGAACAATATCTTGGCACCTTTTCTTTCTTTCCGTATACTTCCTTAAAATTGCTCGAAAAATCCACTTTTAAAGTTTATAAAACTTTCCCCTGGTGCTTATGCAACCAATCATACGCATAATCATGTTAATTCAAGAACGAAAAAGATTAAATTTATTTATCTTGGATGGCGAAAAAAGAGAAAACTAATACACAGGTTTAAAGCTCACTTTGCCGTACTTCCGCCTATTATTTCAGTCTACTTGCTGAAAATATAGTAAGCAATCGATTGGAAGTAACATTTCTCAGTTCAAAGGAATTCTCCATTGTTGTATCATTTCTTTCACGCAAAAATTTGAAAAGGACATACACCTTTTTTGTTACCGATTCCGTTTGAAGAAAAAGTTTGTCTTTAAGAACAATCTTATCGTTTCCTGAATTGCAAATAAATTTGAGAAACGGTTCTAATTAGAATATTAAATCGATTTTACTGAAAATCCTAATTAAACTTTGCGTAAGGGTTTTGTAATTGGTTTTTTATCTTTTCTAACCCAATTAAATAAATACACAAATAATGTTGAAATTAAATCAAATAAAGCTTACCTTACGAAGCTTTTTCATTTTTAAACTTTAACATTTTAATAAAAATGAAATTATAAAAGTTATAGGAAGAATTTTGATCGTCTTGGCAACTTCAATCAAATGTTCTTGGTTAACAGCAAAATATACTTGGGTAAGAACCTGATAGTTTGCTACAGTTTCGTACTACCACACGAGCAAATCTAATTATTTCATCCTATTTGCAACGATACACGTTGTTAAACAAACGTCGACTTATAATAGAGTTTCCGATCAGCCATTGAGATACTTCTAAAACAGTTAATTATAGTTAATTTCATTACAGTTTGCAGTGTTGATAGGGTTTATAATTAAAATTGTATTTATTTACTGTTCTAGATTACAGTGTATCTGACGCTCTCATTTTCAACGCTATATTAGAAATGAAAATAAAATAACTGATGAGTGACGACCAATAAATAAAAATCTGACTAATTCATTGTAATGTCTGTGGGTCAAATTAGCAATGTGCCGGCATATTCAAGAATCTGCCAATTCACCTAGCAAAACTTTTTTTTCGAGCTCTAAGATACTTACATTATAACTCGTTATAATGATCATGTCCATTGTTATTCTTGTTGCAATGCACTAGTAACTCCCTTTAAAAATTAGTGTTGCCAAAAAATTCAAGAAAGATTGCAAAACAATATTTAAAGAAAATTTGTCTTAACAGTAGTCTACCAATAATATTTGCATCGATCAAAGCCAAAACTTGAGGAAATTCAAAATGACAAGTCAGTACAGACATACTGTGAGAGAACATGGATAGATGGAAATCAAAACAGCAAATAGTAAGAAAAAAGTAGGTTGAGGAGATGATACAGAAGAATTTAAAAAAATTTAAGAAGTGTATATGGAAAAATACAATAGAGAAGCGTAAGAAGATGGTTCAGTAAACGTTGAGACGAGAGAAAAAAATAGGAAAACTAGCAAAAGCAAAGAAAGAAAGGCAAAGAAGAGAAAAAGCATGAAAAACAGAAAAATAAAAAGTCAGTAGATGTAAAGAAGCAAAAAGAAAATACAGAAAACCAGACCAAGAAAAGAAAGAAAAGCCAAGCATCATCAAATAATCGTATGAGATAACTTCAAAGTTTACTCGACTGATGATTGAAATCAGAGCCAGTACTCTGCACTTAACCTAAACTAAAATCATTTAGACGCTTAGACAAAGTTTTATTTGGTTGTACTACAAATCATATCTCCGATTTAGAGTTACCTAGCACAAAACCTCTTTATTTTTGTTTTGGGTCGCATTTTGACAGATTCCAAAATCATATCTCGACTATAATCTACTACGTTGCTTGCTTTTTATCAGGTCTTCTCCTTTTTCTCAGTAAATATGTTATCTTTATCCAATTCTAAAGTTGGATTGAACTAAAGCTTCAAATGTTATAGCAAACAAATAAAACCATATAGACTGAGAGAATTCATTGATATTTGCTTTCCTATAACATAACAAGATTTTGCGTTAACTAGTTAAGAAGAAAACGAAAACGATCTAGGTAGATGGTCTTGCAGAAGCTTGATATAGCACGCACTCCATGTTCAAATTAAATCGACAGAAGCTTGTTGACGTAAGATTTTTACCATATATGTTGGCCAATCGGCTGAATGAAAGAATCGGTTTGTTTTGGTTTTTCAATTTTTTAAAAACAAGATGCAGATGGAAGCTTTCTTGTAGATAATTCACTAATCTATCCATTCATGAAAGGATTTTCCGAATAAGATCACGTAGGACGCCAGTATGCACATAACTTGCAATTTTAAAGAAAAACCAAACGACAATGGCTGGCACCTAACTCACATGATATTGTAGACCACACCGTTCATAGTAGAAAAAGTCTTGTCTTCAGATCATTTTTAGATTTCGCTTGTTGTAGTTTACTGTTTTTTGATACATTGCAATATCGAATCTCTTTCAAATAGAAGGATCAATTCTAGTATTGCAATAAGAAGCATAAATTTGTTTTGGGTAGAACCAGAACTGAGGGGGGAAAGGGGCCAGATCGATTAAACCAAGAATAGGAAACCTCTCCTTTGGGAGCTTTCGTAACATATTCAGGATTAAATAAATAACCAAGTCTAGACCACCAAAAGTCTTTTATTTTCTTACTGGAAGCTTTTGGTAAAAAACAAAACCAGATTTTACTATCTAAAAAAATAGAAGTAAAAGAAAAAGCAAAACGAAGAAGAAAATAGTAAACAAAACAAAAAAAATCAAGAATGCAAATTATATTTATAATTATGAACGTCTGCAGATTGAATGTTCAAAAGCAGGTTGTACAAGAGTGCGAACAAATGTGTACCAAAACGATGTGTGGCCAAGTGCAAAAAAAAAACAGAAAAAACTAAAACAAAAAATATTTTTGTATTGTCCATATTTTGGCAAAGTCCCATGTCTCGCCTTTCAATATTTTCCCCAGTCTATGCAAATCTGCAAAGTAGTGTATTACTCAACAGCATGCTTATTTTAAAAAATTTTTCTTCAGCTCGGTTAGTATTAGGTCTTTCAGTATAGTTTAGATGGAAACACAGAACAGGCTTAATAAGGCAGTTCAATTGCCTTCTAAGTCAACTTGACATTATTAGGATGAGTACCCAAAGTAGATTATTATTAAAGGTTACTTGTTAAGGTTTGTGCCAGGTTAGGCTTTTTTTAAAGCTTCCAGTTTTTTGACTGCCGCAAAATAAAAAAATGTCAAGATCTTAATTGCATCTAAAGTAGACTTAACATAGTTCAAGCAAGCCAAAGAAGCCTGCCTGGTGACCTTAATTCCCAAAAAGTCCGTAAAGCTTCCAGCTCTTCAACTGCGATAAAACAAGAAATGTTAAGATTCTAATTGCATCTAAAACAAACTTAACATGGTTCAAGTAAGCCAAAAAATATTGATAGCTGTTTGCAGAACTCGTCCACCATTGATCTCAGATTCAAAAGCTACATCAAGTCCATCATCTCTGACAGAAGACGAGAAACATCTGCATAAGAGCATTTAGACTGGACCTTTTCCATCCTTTGAAGGATGTGAACAAGTAGCCATAATTTCTTTTAGTGTTAAGATTATAATAATTAACAAGGAAATAGAAAAAAGCAAAAACAAAAGGAGCACTAAAGTTATTTAAACAAAAAATACATTAACGCGGTCAGAATTGCCAGTTCTTAGCAAAGCTCTTAACCAGTACTACTTTAAGGTTGTTATAATTTTGTTTATTTAACTGACCTATAATTTCCTAAGATACACCAAATGGATCAATTTTCAATAACCCAAGGCAATTTTATTTTCCCGTGAGTGGTTTGCCGATTAATTTCTCCCAGTTTTACTTTACACGAATCCTGATTGACATAACGTTTCGGTTTTTATTTTGCTCTTGTCGCCGCAAAAAGCAGTTATAAATAAGACCTAATAACCTTTTTTTCGCTCCCTTTTTCATTTGAAAATCGATTTATGTTATTACCGAGTATTTTATAAAAGTAACTTTTCCTTTTTAGAGAACTTTCTAAAAGATTCTCTTTGAAGTGCTCATAAAGATTCTTAATTAATTCGATTTCAAGAATAATTAATTTCCCATCGGAAATCACTTAGACATTCGACCAGAAAGTTAATTAACATCAGAATGCATTCCTGATGGTAAACTCGCTGACAAATAATTAGACCTGGCTCCCGTTAACTGGAGTTGTAAACTATGCATCTCGGTCAGTGGTGAAGTATCCCCTTTCCTTTCAATATTGAATATCTAAAGAGTAACGTATGCAAAGGCAATATTCATATATATAGACAGTTACTGCAGTTCGAACCGCAAACCCTCATCCTCTCTAATTAAGCTGGGAAAATGAGCTCACGTTTTGGCCTGACCGGTGTGGAAAATCTGAATTGGATCGTGCCCATTTTAGAGACTTTAGAGATATATACCTACCTAACTAAAGCACTTACAGGGACATTTGTACATTTGTTGAAAGTAAGCGAGGGATAAGCGGAGGGTTTTATTCGAAAAGCTTTTCGTCGGCCCACACGGAGGTCAACTCGGAAACTAGTGAGCTTTGGTATAATTTTCTTTCCGATTGCTACTATAAACTTAGAACACCAAATTATACTAAATGGGGATAGAATTATAAGTCACGGAAAAATATACTTTGATAACGATGATTATTGAAGGATATTTAAGATAAAATCGCCATTTCGGGTTTTTTGTTTCAGTAATAACAAGAATTTTCCTTTGACCAAGAAGATTTTTAGCCGATATGCTAATGTTGAGAGCATTGAAATTTAATGTTGTTATAAAAACTTGCAATTTATACGTCGTTTTTGGATGACGGTGTTTGATTTCTCATGCTTTGTAAAGGTTTTAACGTTAAATGTTAACGCTCTATTTTGATCTAGATGTTGAAATTCCAAACGTTCTTCATTTAATTGCAAATTTGAATGAAAAACAGGAATCGCTTTCGCTCAGGTTAAACCCAATTTAAACGGTAGTGTATGTATGGTTGCTGGCTTCTAGAGAAAACCTACATCCCAAATTAACATTAAGTGTTCATTGCCCCTCTGAGAGTAAAAGAGGGTTAACATTCATATGCCTATGCCCTTCTTCATTTCTGTTCCTCACTTTAGGACAAGATTAATTTGAGAAAAGAATCACTTTAGGAATTTCAACAAAAGAATATACAAAAAGATAACAAAAGCTTACATTTTCATATTATGCCTCGTTCTTGTTTTGTTTCATGTATGTGTCAAATTAATTCTTGACAATTTTTTTAAAGAATTTCATACCTGTTTTCCCCCTTATAGTCTGTATGTTCATTTTTGCAAAATAAAGCAACGACATTACGTATTTCTCGCCATAAAGAACACAGAAATAAACAAAAATGCGGAAATACAAGTTTTTTGTTTTGACTTTAAAACAATTGAAAAACGGTTTTAAGGGTTCTTTTCAACTTTTCGGATCTTGTTATTTAAAAAGTTTAAAAAATAAAATAAATTTGTAAACATATCTCAGAATTAATAGAATTTTGGTTGTCTTGATGTTTGACCTTTCGAAGATTTAGTTTAAAAGTAAAATTTTAGCAAAAGCTGAATATATAGCAAGTTGCTTATTGGTAATGTTTGCTCTACCTTGTATGTTATTTGCAGTTAAGTATTGATTTTTTGCTCAGAAATATTTTTTTAGAAATAAAATAAGAATCAAAGAAATCAATAATGGATAAAACAAAGACGGAACAAGAACCAAGGAGATATTACCACTTTTGGTTCAACAAAATCTCGATATGACTAAATAAGACACTGTCGATTTTTAATCGAAGATGATGCATCTCATGGAAAGAGATACAAAAACAACTTGTCCAAGATACCAATAGTATTCTCTGTCTGCTACCTTTGAATTCTGGCAGAGAACACCTACAGAATTGTTAGCTATCAAGAAATCTAGTATTAGACAATTCAAAACACATTTTCCAACAGATCTCTATGTAGATAAAATACGAGGGTGGTCTGAAAAGTTTCCGACCTCAACGTGAAGATGGCAGCACTCGTAAATAAAAGCTACTGAATTTCGTTGTTCGTCTGTTGACAGTTACTCACCAAAGTTTCAGCCATTTTGGACGCGCAGTTTTTATGTAACAGTCGTTTGAGTGAGTTGATGTAAGTTGTTTTGTGAAAATGGACAAAATCGAGTATCGAGCTGTCATTAAATATTTGTTTTTGAAAGGCAATACGCCTTCGCAAATAAAAGATGAGTTGGATTCTGTGTATGGGGACTCTGCACCATCATTTACCACAGTGAAATTTTGGGCTGCTGAATTTAAACGTGGCCGTAAGAGCTTGGGAGACGATGAACGTTCGGGACGTCCAAAAACTGCAACTACGGATGAAAACATCGCCAAAGTTCACCAAATGGTGCTAGACGACCGCCGAATTAAAGTGAGAGAGATAGCAGAGGTTTTGAACATGTCAAAAGAACGTGTTTGTCACATATTAAATCAAAATTTAGGCATGAGAAAGCTGTCCGCGCGTTGGGTGCCGCGTTTGCTCACGTTAGACCAAAAACGTGTTCGAATGGATATTTCCAACGCTCTTTTGGCGCAGTTTAGGCGAAATAAATCCGAGTTTTGGCGCCGATTAATGACTGTAGATGAAACTTGGACACACCATTATACGCCCGAAACAAAAATACAGTCCAAACAGTGGACTGCAAAGGGGAAACCGACTCCAAAAAAAGCAAAAACTGTTTTTTCGGCTGGGAAAGTGATGGCGACTGTTTTTTGGGATAGTCATGGAGTTTAATCGATTATCTTCAAAAAGGAAAAACCATTACAGGAGCATACTATGCATCATTACTTGACAAGCTGAAGGCAGAACTTGCGAAAAAACGGCCACATTTGCAGAAAAAGAAAATCCTGTTTCACCAAGACAACGCACCGTCTCACACCTCAGCGGTTGCCATGGCGAAAATCCACGAATTACGGTTTGAACTGCTTGACCATCCGCCTTACTCATCAGATCTAGCCCCAAGCGACTTCTTTTTGTTCCCTCATCTAAAAATTGCGCTCGGAGGACAAAGATTTTCGTCAAATGAAGAGGCAATCACCTTCGTGAACACTTATTTTGCAGAGAAAAATGCCGAGTACTATTTGGACGGGTTACAGAGATGGGAGCATCGCTGGGAGAAGTGTGTAGAGTTACAAGGAGACTATGTTGAAAAATAAAAAAAATTTTCAGAAAAAATGTCTTGTATCTTTGTTAGGTCGGAAACTTTTCAGACCACCCTCGTACTTCTTTACCGTTTAGTTTATAATTAAAAATTCGAAAATCCTTTCTGCTTTATTTTGCTTCGTCTCGCTCTGTCACTAGAAGATCTTTGTAATGCGCTACGTCCCTAGAGGCAACCTAACTACGTGATCGTCTCATAAAAACAGTTTTCTCTAACTTGCTCGTACAAAACGCCCTCTAGCGCAAAAGCTACAGTTTTTCACTGAACCCGTTCATATTAACCAGTGATGGTTTCGCTTTCTGTACTGATTAGGACCACATTAGGGAAAAGTAACTTCTACCGCTTTACTTTGCTACCACTCAAGGCGCTTTGCTTTGCTACCATTCGTGACACGTCTGCTTTCAACAAGCGCACATACCAAGCTAAAGAAGTGAAGTGAGCAGCAAGGCTTTGTCACTCTGCACAATCTTAAGAGCTAACACTCGATAAGTTTATACTTAAAGCCTTGAGCTTATAAAGTTAGAGACATAACTAAATTTCGGGCGGGCCAGAAACAGGATGAATAGTGTTTGGGCAGTCATATAAATAAAATCTTGAATTGTATTTCTTAAGAAAAATTTACCTGGTGTAACAATGTTTGTACCAGGTTTTAGTTGCTTGCTGTTTTACAGCAGCAATCAAATGTGATATGAAAGAAATTAATTGAGATACTAAATTAGTAATCACGTGTCCATGCCACTGCTACCGTCTTAGTGTGTTAAAAGCAGGAAGTTGCAACCATGACCTCCACAAAGTTTTGCTTATAAAATATCTTTCTTACACAATGTAAATTCATTTTAAAAATCAAACAGTGTTTTTAGGATTTTCAGTTTAGTTGACATAAACTTGACAGTTAGCAAAATTGAGTGTGTAATGGGTATTCGTTTCTGATCTGGACTCCTAACCTCTTTGGATGTTTTTTACAAGGTTTAGTACCTGTTCTAGGAATATTCTAAACGGTTCTTCTTTTTCTGTCCTTTATAACTTTAATGTGTCATCTTCTGCCGTTGAAAGTGTTGGCCGACTTTCTCCTGTAACCCTACACAGAGGTTACGTTGCTATCAGCCGAGTTAGCTGAACGAAATTGTTACTTGTTTTCCTTTTTCTTTTTCACTTTGGTTTGGAACAGCCAATTGGGACTTAATCTTGAATTGAATACCAACAAACACAGTGTAGTAAAAATTAAATATTACACGCAATATTAAGTGTTGCAAGGTTTCTTTTTGCTCAAAAATTGTGAACTAATAAAGAAGACGGAAAGTATTCTTTCTTGATAGCTGTTGGCATTCCTAAATTTCATCTCTTATCATAACTTCCTTGTTGTCTTTCAATTTGTGGTAAAGTCTTCTCTTTGATATACGTCGGAAATTACATTTTTTCCGACTTCTTAATCATTTACATTAGGTAACGTTTTCTAGCTTTGATATTGCTTATTCTGCATAAAAAACAACTAAAAAGCTCCAAATGAACAAATAAGCGTAAAATAGGCACCAACTCAATCTTATCTAGATCACATCTCTTGCTATAATTAATTTCTCTTGCTGGAATTAATGGTAAACCTGAAACGAGTTGATAAAAAAAAAGAAAGTGTAGTATTAACAAAAAAAAAAACTTAAAAGCCTTTTAGAAACTCCTTAATCAGATAATAAACAGTCTGATGAGCGTCTGTAGAAATTTTACTAATCCCCTTTTATTATAAAATTAAATCTTTAAAGGAGATCGAAAACGTCGATTTAAGCGATTGTGGTCGGGTATTAAAGCAGTAACTACATTGAAAATTTTTGTTTTAACGTTTCACGGTTACATGCTCACCCTTTCCCTTATCTACTCCCTCCATCATAATACACCTGTTGTGTGTACATTATTATCTCGAGAACCCTTACATTTTAATCGCATTAACTCTAGCCGTCAGGGTGTGTTCTGTAATTAGAAATTATTCGACCAGCAGATTTCGTGTTACGTTATTTTGCTGGACGCGTTTATCTACTTATCAACACCAATTTGGTTATACAAATTCGTAAAATGAAAGTTTTTGTGTTGCACCCTTTCATCAGGAAAAAACAAAAATGATTATTAATTAAAAAGAAAATAAAAACGAGAAATCCCTACGTTTGTGTTTCGGAATTAGGTTGCATTTAATTAAATTTGTGCTACAATGAATTTAATCATCTTACGGAGTGTGTTTCACCACTCTAACAAGACGTAAATAGGAAAATTAGCTTTTGTTTAAAGTTGGAAAAGCTAATAGAAAGCTGCCGTTACATAACAAAAGTTATTTTGTTCTCAAACAGTAACTTTTGGAAAAACCTACTTAAAGCTTATCAAAATACTAGGGATATCGTACCTTTTCAATTATTTAGGTCAACTAGGCTAAGGTAAGTACAAGATGTTTTTGACAATTATTCTTTGTGACAAGTATTGACAAGCCTTGGAAGATGAGAAGATATTGAAGAATGTTAGGAACTTACTGATGAGGTACCCAAATTGAAAAAATATCCAAATTTGCCTCTAGCACCAAGAACAAAATCGGAATGATTTTATAGTACATACTATAACAACCCTTGACCAATTGCAGAATTTTCTTCTGCTACGTGTTTTTGTTTTGCATTGGCATTCGTGTTGCTAAACTAAACATTATGGAACAACAAAATCCTTCTCAAGTCCTGTAGCTGGACACCAGCACAAAACTGGTCACAGTTTTGCGATATCTGAAAAAACGAATGATGAGGTAGTTTTTGATTATCTCGATAGACCCATGCTCCGATCTCTTTGTAAACCTGGTAGGTGAATAGAACCATAGAAATACACTTAATCTCCAAGAACCCTTTTAGACCCAGGAATTCCAAATACCACAAGTGTCCAATGGCCTTTCCATTCCTTTTAGTTCAGTTGCACTCTTTTCTTGATACAAATGAATACGTAAGTACATTTTGAACTCATAAGGACCTTTTGGACCAGTTGAATCTTTCAGAATAATTGGACTTTTAGAAGTGTTTGAGAAATAAAACAAACTAGAACTGCTGCTCTGCATCGCTTTTCTGTTTTCTTTAACCCTCTTGGAGTAGAACCGGAGGTGGTCGCTTGCGCCAACCTCCAATCGGGGTCAGGTCGGTTTGCAACACCCAACAGGTTGAGTTTTGTCTTCCAATGACCCTTTTAAGGAAAACCCTCTTATACCTCATCTTCAGTGACCTAAGCTTGAAATATGCTCTCCATTAACTTTCTTAATAGACATAAATAATATGAACGCAAGTTAGGCTTCATCCTCCAGCGGACCACCTATAGTCATTTTTGTCTGAGACGGATCGGTTTACGCCTTCAAACAGGCCATCTGAGATTGTTTAAGGTTGAACTTTGTTCTTCAATAACCTTCTTAAGAAAGCTAAATATGAACACGGGTTGGACCACATTCTCTCATAGGTCACCTCCAGTTATCAAATGTCAGGCTTTACCCTTGATTAACCTTCTATAAACACAAATACAAACACGCTCAGGCTGCATCCTTCCACGGGTCACTTTTGGTTGTCAAAGTCAAGTTTTGCCCTTGACGCGGATCGAGCTAACACCTCTTCAACTTTTCTAGCACTTCTAACTGTTCAAATCCCACCCGTATACTACTAGTTGTTTGTGAGATACGGGATATTTGTCAAAATGCTATTCTTGATAATTCAAATCCTATTCCGCTAGAACCAGCCGCTCCTGAGATATGAAAACCTTAAGAAGAAAACTGGTAGTCATTTTTCTAGCATACCTAACAAAGCGAGTTCTAACTCAGAACCAGCCATTCCTAATATAATTATGTAATATTTGTGAAAAGTACAAACAACGATTGGTGGTATCCAAATTGTCTGAAAAGGGCTTCTTTATCACTGTCAACAATCCAAACTTCAGATCTCGATAGGATCAGCCAATCGATGATGGTCGGATCGTGTGGAAGCTGAAAAACGTTGAGTTAAATCTACTGTTTTTCATTCTGATGTGAACACATTGATATTACTGAAAATTGATTTGAAGTTTTAAAATTTCATGAATTATCTATACCTTCCTTTTTGGTTTCTGAGCTCTTTTAATTGTTTTATCAGAAATGACCTTTTCCAAATATGCTCAACTGTATTTGCATTACATTAATTTTGTCCGTATCGGTCTTTTTGGTTCTATCCATACTCGATTGTCTTAGGCCCAAAAACTCATTATCTTTTTTTTCCAACTACTTGGGCACTTGTAGTCAGTATCACGACTGCTAACCGGCTGATAAATAGCGAACTCAGGCCAATTTACTTGTGCTGGATTTGAGTAACTAAGAATCTCACTTTTTGGATTTCCTAATTTCTGAGACTAACCCGGATCAATTCAAATGAGGTAGGCTCGATTCTACTTAGTAGAAGAACTCTACCAAACTGTTCAAAAGACAAGCATCTCTACTGGTTGACATTCTAAGACTCAGGTAATCTCGAATTGACTAAAATAAATTTGACATGACCCGAAAAGCCCAATTGGGCCTAAAAATCCAATAGACCTAGAAATCCTCAAATGGTTTAAGAAATTCAAAAGATAAGACAGATCAAATTGGTCTTAGAAGTCTGACCAGTTTAAAAGACATAAGTAACTCAAAAATCTCAATTGACCCAAAAAATTTGTCAAGTTACGGCAGTTTCTAATATTATTGTTTGAAAGTCGTTTGAAAACGATTTGAAAAACCCAAGTGGCGAGAAAAATTCTACGCTTTCCTTGATGGATAGTATGTTTACAGACTATGAAGTCCAAACACAGGTGCCTAGATGTGGGTGTGAACTTACAAACCAATATCTATCGGACTGAAGTGGCTTTCGACTTTCTTACGGGAAGCAACTTTAAGATCATCATCATAATGGCTAAATATCTCGACGAGATTTTGAAACGTTCAAGTTTTGAAATTAACTGGCCTCCTTACTATTTTAGAGGATGATAATCAATTAATAAATTCTTATTGAAAAAATTCTGAAAGAACAAATTAAATGATTAGGGCAATTTACAGTTAAATTCACACTTAAAATTCTAGCGAGAAAAGGTTAAACATGAAGTCTTGGTGTTATACTGTGTTGCAACTATACAATAAAAAACATCCTGTATATTGGACTTTTAAATCTTGAATATCTACAGTTTAGAATTCTCTTTGGTGTTGCAACTTAACCTCACTTGATCTTACACGTTTGTTAATATTTCAAGGGGTAGCATCTAACTTACATTTCTATGTTAAAAAAAATTGTAAGTGAGGTTATGACATTATAAAAATAAATTGAAATTTGGAAATCTGAGAAGTCTGGTAAAAAATAACTTTGCTCGCTTAATAAAACTGGAATTATTGAAAAGTGAAATTTATTTCAATCGAAGCAATTAATTAAAGAAATGTAACTTCCAATTTAGCTCTTTTATAACTCCTTTTCATCTCTTATCAATTGTTTACAACTTCCTTTCCACCAACAATTTAATTTGAATAACTTATAGGTTTTTTAGGCTTTGGAGCATTAGGAAGGAAACATTAAGGGTTCTGCATTAAAGTGAAAGAGGAAGCTACATTTATACATCAAAGCCTTTTGGTTAGCTGAAATTTGTTTCTTCGACAAATTCAATTTGAAAGAAGAATATCTTATTACCGGAGTACGAAAAGAAATTACCTAACAAAACCGAATACTTCTAAAGATATTTCAGCCTGTCATTATCGGTCCCTTAACGACTTCAACAGTTCTTCCATTTTCCCAAAGGTCCAACAAACAACGCCGGCATTACACGTTAAAGTACCCATTGCTTTTCGAATATAATAAATACCTTACAAACTCGATGTCTACACACGCGAGAGATTTCTTGTTTTTAGTATATATCGTTTCCTTAACATAAGAAAAAAGATATTCTTCTCACGAGCACCTTGGGCATTGCATTTGAAATTTCCCCGCGTCTGACTTATTTGACTTCAAAGGAACCACCAAACGTCTGTGTTTATACAGTTTTCTCTTTTAGTTTTTCTTAAGATTTCCTCCCCCTTGTATAGTATTAACCGATGTAAGATGTAAACTGAAAAGTTTATTGGTGGGGGCTAGTTGTAAAGGGGGCTGCACCCGCATGCGATGTTTACAAATGATTTAGAAATGTCTGTTATCCGTAGCTTTTCTCCCTAAAACTCGATACCTTTTCGCTCGAATAACGAACTACTTTTTACAAGTCTGAAACTGCTCGGAAAATATATTCTGAAAAACACCTCGAGACCGTTATTTGAAATTCCAACGAGATTTAAAGTAAATATATAAGTACATACATAAACAACGTTCGGTTTACAGGATTAGAACTTTGAAAGTTCGAAGGCAGAATAAGAATTCGAGCTCAGACAAAGCCTCTCCCTGGTCCCCTGAAAAGAGGAGAGATTTGAAAATCTCGCTTTTTGTTTCTCCCTTTTGTCCCGTTTTCTCTCTCTTGAATTTATTAACGCTCCCTATTATCTTCAGGTGTTTTCTATTGTCTTAGCTGTTTTTAACGCACTCCGTAAATCCTTTAACTAATTCTCTGCATTTTTGTTTTGTGCCTACTTGTAGTAGCAACGTTGACATCGACAAAAGGTAACGTTTCCTTCAACCGGAACCTGAAGGGTAAAATAAAAATCCGGATGCTTGAATTTTATCCTAGACTTTAAACTCGTGAACGTTGTTTTATTCCCACTTGAAACATCATTTCTATGTTTTATCATACGAATCTGTATCTGCAAAGTTCAAAGTTGTAATTCAACAATTCCATCGAGTGCTTTCTTATGAATTCTCAATTCTGATGGGTAGTTTTTAATATAAATCGTAATTTAGCTTGGGATTTCTGTTCAGATCTACTTTTGCTTATTTCTAGTCGTAAGAAATCAAAATTACATCTTTATGAAAAATAACCGATTTGATGAACTTACTTAACACTTAATGGGGTACTTTTTAAAGATGATTTAAGAGAGAGACGTAAAAAGTTTAAGAGTATAGAAACGAAAAGGATGTCCAAGTCTATCATTGTTGAATTCTGATAGTGCTTGGTTTTTGAATATCACGAGATAAGCAAGAGCTAACTGCAAACACATTTTTTGACATGCCGAGTTTGCAAATCTCTGGCCCCTTTAATTTTCGTTAAATTTTAATTTTTTAAGAAAAGGTAATATGTTGAGTCAAAAACCTTAGGAGCTTCAATTGAGATATTTCAATATTGATAAAAATTACTGTTGGGATTCTTAGGTATACATCGAGGTGATACGGCCAGTTAGACTTTTAAGAAATAATTTCTCTTCTTCGAACCGGATCGAAATATATTTGTTTGCAATTTCTTATTCTCAAAAAAAAATTTAAAAATGTCCGTTTTTGACCACAAACGTATTTTAGATCTTGAAGACTACCACACCAATTTCATTGATTTTTGGATATTTGATTCCACTGTAATAGGGCCCAATCGAGAACACGTTCAGTTTTTCAGTTCTACAGGTAGGTTAGGTATGCATTTTGAAGAGACATCCAAACGTTAGTTGGGGTATTCATTCCTATAGCAATCTTACCACCAAAATGGTGCTAGAGAAATTTCAAATCTGAACAAAACAATTTTATAGGGAAAAAACCAGAAATGTTATGTAGATCTTGCTTATCGTTAGTACCAAGTTGCAAAATACACAAAGATTTTCAAAATTCTTTAAATCACATGAACCTTAGTGCAAGTACCATCCGATTTGCGTTTGTTTTCTCGTCCACTTCTAACCCCCTAAGACTAAACTTAGTGCGAGTCGACCGATCTTTTATTGTTTTTCTGTATAATTAACTACATTAAGTGATAGCCCTATCAATCCTCCGAAGAACTCGTCCAAGTTTAATTTCTGCCATTCTGACGGGAGGTTATTTAGGCTCCTTTTGGTCTTTTTTTTGATAGGAATGGTGATGGAATTTGGTAAACGGACGTGCTACGAATAACATTGGTGTGGTTCTAGCGTACCTGTTTGAGCTGGGAATAAGTTATGTTTTGACAAACTGGTTGTCAAAAATTCTTTCAACAAATGACACCTCCCTGTAAAACAGCAGAAGTATCTACAAAACAAATTCCTAACCCTGCTTTCATTAAGGCTGCAGACCATTCCTCCATTCTAATGCAAACAACTTCCTTTTCTTTTCTGACCCTTGCCTTTGCTGTCAGATGTACACGGTTGCTGTTGTCTTGGTGGCGGTTTATCTAACGCTCGCCGGAGTGGGACTTTCAAGGTTGCACAGTCGTCTGCACTTCAAATTTATGACACCATCTCGTCATTTCAATAAAATCGTTTATCATCAGCGACATCATCATTGCCATCCTTTATTACTAGCCACAAATTCCCCTGTCGCACCAATATCTAATATCATTCGACAGAAGAGGCATACAGTCTATAGCAGCCAGTGCATCTCCTTCTAAAAAAGCAGAAACGACTATTATTTGATTTGACTTAGAGCTTTGGACTAGCATCAAACCCTACATGCAATTTGGACATTTTTATAGTCTAAAAGATCCATTGATTAAAACGTCAACTTGTTACAGATCTAAACAGATGAAAACTGTGATTTTAGCGCAACAAACGTTTTAATATTAGCTGAGCATTGGTTTGGGATAAAAAAAGTTTAGAGATTTATGGGAATGACACTTTGTCTTTGATGTAAATTCTCAGTAATAAAATCATACTATGAATTTGCATCTACTAAAGTTGGCAATTTCTTGTTTTAAAATTTGATGATTCATTACTTATTGTTAATAATAAAGAACCTAATGTGACATCGTTTCTTCCAAAAACTGATAAAGCTTTACTGTGAAGCAAATGCAATCATCTATAATACAACCTTGCCTTCCACATGAAAGTTTTCAGATTGCAAATCTTCTATTCCACAAAAAGTGGCCTTTTTACGAGGGTGGTCTGAAAAGTTTCCAACCTCAACGTGAAGATGGCAGCACTCGTAAATAAAAGCTACTGAATTTCGTTGTTCATCTGTTGACAGTTACTCACCAAAGTTTTAGCCATTTTGGACGCGCAGTTATTATGTAATAGTCGTTTGAGTGAGTTGATGTGAATTTTTTTGTGAAAATGGACAAAATCGAGTATCGAGCTGTCATTAAATATTTGTTTTTGAAAGGCAATACGCCTTCGCAAATAAAAGATGAGTTGGATTCTGTGTATGGGGACTCTGCACCATCATTTACCGCAGTGAAATTTTGGGCTGCTGAATTTAAACGTGGCCGTAAGAGCTTGGGAGACGATGAACGTTCGGGACGTCCAAAAACTGCAACTACCGACAAAAACATCGCTAAAGTTTACTAAATGGTGCTAGACGACCGCCGAATTAAAGTGAGAGAGATAGCAGAGGTTATGAACAGGTCAAAAGAACGTATTTGTCACATATTAAATCAACATTTAGGCATGAGAAAGCTGTCCGCGCGTTGGGTGCCGCGTTTGCTCACGTTAGACCAAAAACGTGTTCGAATGAATATTTCCAACGCTCTTTTGGCGCAGTTTAGGCGAAATAAATTCGAGTTTTGGCGCCGATTAATTACTGTAGATGAAACTTGGATACAACATTATACGTCCGAAACAAAAATACAGTCCAAACAGTGGACTGCAAAGGGGGAACCGGCTCCAAAAAAAGCAAAAACTGTTTTTTCGGCTGGGAAAGTGATGGCGACTGTTTTTTGGGATAGTCATGGAGTTATTTTAATCGATTAGCTTCAAAAAGGAAAAACCATTACAGGAGCATACTATGCATCATTACTTGACAAGCTGAAGGCAGAACTTGCGAAAAAACGGCCACATTTGCAGAAAAAGAAAATCCTGTTTCACCAAGACAACGCACCGTCTCACACCTCAGCGGTTGCCATGGCGAAAATCCACAAATTACGGTTTGAACTGTTTGACCATCCGCCTTACTCACCAGATCTAGCCCCAAGCGACTTCTTTTTGTTCCCTCATCTAAAAATTGCGCTCGGAGGACAAAGATTTTCGTCAAATGAAGAGGCAGTCACCTTCGTGAACAATTATTTTGCAGAGAAAAATGCCGAGTACTATTTGGACAGGTTACAGAGATGGGAACATTGCTGGGAGAAGTGTGCAGAGTTACAAGGAGATTATGTTGAAAAATAAAAAAAAAATGTCAGAAAAAATGTCTTGTATCTTTGTTAGGTCGGAAACTTTTCAGACCACCCTCGTAATTTTACCCAGACTTATACGTCCAAAATGTTCATCTGTGTATTGTCACAGACAAATTATGTTCTTATTAAAGGACCAAGGCATGCAAATTGTCCCAAAAGGTGCGTCGATCAATTTATAAAACGTGCAATATAGGTACCTTCGAAGATTCTTGTTTTGCTATACCTTCAAATTAATTTACTGTATGTAAATAATAATTTCAGTGAAAATAAACGTTCAGTTCTGTAATATTCTTACAGTAGTTGTATTTTGCATATTTACACAAGGGGGAGGAAGAAATATTTAATTCGGGCGAACAAACGTATCTCATATACATTTCTACCCCTAAATTTTGAGGAAAATTTAGTACTGTAGTCCATCTAACAACATTTCACTCGAGTTACACGAGGTTCGTCCCTTTATTTACAAACAGGAATAATGAAACCCTTAACCCCAACAACAATTTCAGTTGCCATTCACCCGAAATGAATCTATGCATTATCAAGTAATTTTCAGGCATCGCTAGGGATTTCAACTGTGAAAACATTAATGGAAAAATACTCAGTTCTCGAAGTGCATAACTACACTCCCTGTTAATTAAACGTAACAGTTTTTTCTAAGAAAAAAAAATACAACTCAATTTCCATTAGTGCACAAACACAAAGGGGCGAACTCTAATCTATTTGAAGATAGCACTTTTAGTTTTAGTTGGGTTGGCGGCTGAAGAGCTCGCGAGGGACGCAACCCTGTTAAGTATTTCATTAGGTAGGTAAACAGAATGACCCCTATACGAGTCCAATCATACTTATTCCTCGTATACAGGGGGCAAACTTTTTATTTAATTATTTAAACGCTACCCTAGCCAAATTATCTAATTTAGAATCAAATGGTTGTGAACTGATTGCGAGTAATTGCTAATTTAATACAAGAAACGCTAAAAAAATGCGCTTCATTATGAAAATTTAAATATAAAAAGGACATAATAATGCTAGATGATAAAAGTCTTAATTTAAACTCAAAAAAAGTCACATTTCACCTCTTTATGAGTAAAGTTAAGCAAAAAGAACGTGCGAATTACTTTTTCTCGTCTTATGCAGATTTCTACCGTAAACTTTAATTATTTTTGAATTGAACTCCGACCGTGTCAGGGAATTCTGTCTCTTTTTGAGACTTCCGCGTAAAAGCGACCAATGAATGGTCACGTAAGAAAATTTAGTGAAGGAAAAAGAAAAGAATCCACAATTAGCCTACTCATTTAGACTGCGTAAAAAAGTCGTCCAGAGATTTACGGGCGTAAAAAATAACTGCTGCTAATGTCTCTGTGAAACGGAACTTAAAGAGTAAAGTTATTTATTTTTATTATTTATGTCCGGGAAAATTTACAGCACGTCTGGAGGATTCTGCATTTTCTACTTAATTTAAGCTCGAAAGTAAGCAGATATATACCGCGTAAGGGAGAAGAAGAAGAAAATCACGGTTGAGAAAAAAAATTATTAACCTGTTAAAATTTTAAACATAATTTAAAAATGAAATCTGCCACTTCCCTGGTGACTATTTTCTTGAGCTTTTTATTTTTATTAAGACTTTTTTTGTCGTAAAAATGAAATTTTATTATTGTAAGGTTATGAAATATGGTAATTGTATTTTAGAGATATTATGTCATAAAATTATATAAACGCTTCCTAAATGCCATCAATTAAAAATCTGTCGATAAAAAAGGTTATTACGTTGACGCAATTTCCGACTTAAAATTTAAAAAAAAAATTGTAAAAACATAAACTTATTTATAATTACTATCTTTTATTTATTTTTATATTCATTTATAATTTATAATTATGTAAAATACATAAAAATTAAATAATTAAAAATAAATTTAAAAAAAAATAAAATAATTTTACAAATTTTATAGAATTGTAATTGCATTTAATTCAATATTAGTTGTTCAATTTAAAAATTTCCGCCACGGATATACATAAGCAAAAACCCTCATCCTTATATTCAACTGCAGATTTTAGTAATCTGATCGAGTAATTCTTGTTATGGAGAGGATTTTTGGCCTAGACCGCGTTTACGCTTAAGTTTGCTGCGGGCCGGGATGCCTTGAATTCTTACGGGTTGTTACGTATAGAAGGCAACCGGACAAAACAAAGTCTACGATCTATATAGAAGCCTGTAGCACCTCCAAAGCTATCAGACGGAGGCAGGAGGCAGAAAAGTCGCTCGTCTCCCTCCATCCCTTCCTTCCCACTTCTGAACCCAACCACTCCTGCGTCTAATTTCTAACACTCGCACTTCACTATCACAACCTGTAGTAATTCCTTGCATAACCGGAAGATGAAAAATCACATCTCTACGTGGTGTGCATATGTGTGAGATATTGCAAATAATGCTCCGCCACAAAAGACATCCGGCTTCGGTCTTTAGCTTCTTCCTCACTTTTGCGGTTTCTTCCCTGAACTTAATACAAAGAATAGTATACACTGCACAAAAAAGAGGGTTTGTCCGTCCTCGCGCCACTTTTAACTGTTCTGCCTGTCGTTTGGCCACTTGTAACTTACTGTTTTTAATTGTTTGCTTGTTTTGTCTCATGATTTCTATTCTTGTCTGCATTTAAACAAAATGTGCTGCGCATCCTCCTCTTCGTCACCGCACTCGCATGCAACCGAAGGTTGCCATGGCTGATAAGCAACTGTACCGCTTTGTTTTGAAAATTCCTTATCTTCATCCTTGTTTTGATACCCGGAATTAATTAATTTCATTTTCGTATCGACTTTTCTTTTAGGCGCCTCTTAACTAATGTTCTGGGCCTGTGAACACTATCTCGTCTCTTTCCTTTGCTGCTTCTTTAACCAGCTCATTCTAGGTGTGTCTTGATTCAGATTTTCCCTCACACTTGCTTGAAGAGCTGCGATGCCTCCGTTTGCCATAGTGTCGGATTTCGCAGTCTTTCTAACGTCATTAATGCTGTATCCAGTTCCACCTTCGAATTTGTTCTTCCCGCGCTCAATTGTCCATCGTCCATTCTCGACTCGTCAGTATACTTTTGAATGGCATCCCTGGTTTTTCCTCATTTTCGTCACTAATTTCGAACCGAAAATTTCGCATCTTTGCTGAATATTTTCTTAATCCTGGGTCTACCCGTATCTCAGCCAAGCATTTCACACTCGTCTCGTCTTCATTGTCTGCCACTGTCTAGGATGAAGAAGGACTACAATCAAAACCGACTGGTTAGAAACAAAATTTCCAATCAATCATCCACCATTCTTAACTAAGCTGAAGGAAAACTCGAGGTCCTATAACAATCACAGATTTCGTAGAAATGGAAAGCAAAGAGCCATAGCTACACATGTACCTATTAACTTAAGTAGCCTGATTCAAAGCAGGAGCCAGCTCAACTGTTTTATTATATTAACAAAATCATAGGTTTTCATTTGCTTCCCACCTTCGTCACCACTCGATCTAAAAGCGGCTGTCAAAGATTTTAAAAATCTTTTTTCTACAAATTTTTTAACACAACCTGATTAACTGAAACTTGATAGTGAAGTTTGTGATGCTACCACATTTCTAACCTGGAATGTACGATAGTGTTATTCGTTTCATTTTGTCATAGCCTTCTTAACGAGATGTCTAAACAAATCTGTTAGAGGTTCCTGCACATGATATATCCTAAGCTACCGACTGCAGTATTTAATTCTAAAAGTGACTTAAGGTAACCTAAAGAGACTCTAGGACAGTTTGTCTACCCTCGACATCGACAACCAAGTTTCAGATTGCAAAGTTGCAAATCGACTCTTGCAGGCAAACGATGGTACATTAAATTGCTGCGTTTCGCACGTTATACAAATTCATAAACGGTCTCGATAAATATTTTTCTTTTGCTTATGAATAACTTATAATTCAACGAGTTATATCTGTAAAATGTTTGGAAAATAATTAATTCAGAATTCGAGTAGGAATCAAACCCGCACAAGCTCGGCTTTCCGTGCCCGGAAAATTTAAATATTGAAATCTGTATTGTGTAGAGCTTAGAAAAGCTTTAAAAGATTCCAATATCAAGTAAATTAGGTTATACTACGTGGTGCTTATTATCGAACAGACTATACTGTAGGTATAGTTTGTTTTAATTTCTTTGGAACGTTTTTCTCCGTTGTTTGTTTGTTTGCTTGATTTATTGATATAAGCAGTTTGCGTTGGTGAATATCATTTTAAATTGATTTTGAAATATTAATTTTTAAGTTGGGTTCAATGAAAATAATATTAAAGCGTAGTAGAGTGTTAATAATTATGCACCTGATTGCTAACATTTCAGTTTCTCCACTTTTCTTAAAACACTCAAAGTGTTAAATTAAAAATAATTTGAGTTATTTAGGAATTATTTAATTTTTTCATGCATAAATTTAAATTCCAGAAGATTTAGGTTACTAATAAAATGCTCAATTAAGTTTCAATTTAACGTTCCATTCTTATTTTTTCTAATGCACTGCCATCTCCAATTAAGATTTTTCTTGCTTGATCGCACTAATCGGCTTGCGTTCAATCTTCTCAGCAGCACAGCGGTATTATATTCCTTAATTAACCTTATTATCCTGAAATTATTGCAATTAATTTTGACAGTTAAAACTCTCTTGATATCCTGCAGGTTGATTTGCGTAATACTTTGGTGTACTTTTAGTAAAAAAATCAAAGAGGAAAAGTCATTGTTAGATTAATTATTTAATTAATAACATCCTGAATCTATAACTACATCAAATAATAATAGTCTTTAGTAATAACTTTATTAATTTTCGTTTATATTGTAATGGAAAACAGGAGAGTTTTGTTTGTTTGCTCTCTTCTGATTACATTTTGCATTGTATGCGAAATTCAGAGAGCAGCGCAGAGAGTGGAGCACGCTTTATTATTTCAATACCGTTTATGCATGTCCCTTCCCTCCGATCCTAGTTATTCGGTATCCAGTAGTATCAAAATGTGGTATGTGATTATGGGATTATACAAGTGTCTAACATAGCATCCGGACCCCACACTGAATTGAAGGGTTCGTTGCCTGTTTTGTGGCCGAACATGTGTATCCTGGGTTATCCTTGTCCACTGTAGTTTCTCGGACAATTCTCAACTACCCTTCTAACTGTTGGTTCGGAATTTTTATACCCTTGCGCTTTCAGAGGCGTACGAAATTCTTTTTCTTCTTTTTTCCTCTTAGAATCGATAAAGAATATGAAACTTTCATTACAGTTCTACAAATTTATTTATTTGACTAAAAAATTACTTTTTATTAGAACTGAAAGTAAATTATTGTGGAAACTGTTCTACTAGGAAAAAATGCGGTTGTTCAATTTAAGATTCTGCAAACAAGTTTATATAAACTTTAAATACCCCACAATACATCAATGCTGAAACTCTGTATTTATGAATCATTAGGGGATCAAACCTTGCTGCCTACTAATTATAATTAAAATTCTTTCATTTCAATAGAAAAACAAGCCGACCAAAATTGAATACACAATTAACAATTAAAGCCTTGACATACTATGCAATCTGATATGAAATAAGCCTGAAATGTATGTACATAAATGAAATTTAAGTCTGTAGTAGTCTCAAATTACAACGTAACATCTCGTTCAATGTAAGGGGTTGCTTGTATTAAGGTTAGGAGAAGGATAATGAGAGAACTTTAACTACTCAAATACTAAAATCTTCCTTTTTACCCAGTGTCTCCATGTGCAGAGGTTGTCAAGCAATATATGTGTAGGGTCCTTAACTATTCCACATTCCTAGGTTTCTGTCTTTCAGAAAATCAATCTTTTCTAAGTAAATCTTCCCTCCTTTAGACTTTAGACAAGGTTACATCTAATGGAAAAAGCTCTGTAGTTTCAGTTACCATTTCAAAATTCAACTTGGCTTGTGCGATAACCTTTTTATAGCCCTGACGGGTCATGGCTGTTCTGTCTGTTTTTGAGACTCTCTCAAATTGTTCTCCGTAGATTACTGCTATTCCGTAAATTTCTACCTAAAAGCATTAAACTAAATAATTTGCTAAATCAATTCTTGGCCGTGTCTAAAGTTTGATTGAGATGCCAATCAGATTATCCAAAGCGGTCAAGTTTTAGCTTTTTGGGCAGACCAATCTCTTTGGTCCAATCGAGATTTTCAAGCTGAGCTCTCTTGAGCGAGAAAATCTTAAGACGTTGGAAAGGAAAAGTACATTAAAACTGCATTTAATACTAAAGAGAGAAACTCCCTGTCACAATTTGCATGAATCTTTGCAATGACGTGCTATCTTAAAGTTTTCTAATAAAAATCTTTTGATTTGAATTCATAACCAGAGGCGGAAAACAAATCTCAGATAGGTTTTTCTAAAAGTTCGGGCTTTTCAAAGCGATCAGAATTTTTGGACCAATTCCAATTCTTCAAATCAGTCAAATACTTACAATATCGATTTTTGCAATGTAATCATTCAAGTCTTTGAGCCAGCAGGATGGTTATCTAATTATAGTTTTAGAAATCCGAAAGTTTTATAAACAGGCTTAGAAGGAATTAATGGCGAGTCAATTGTCTATATAAAAAAGTTTAATTCGAGCATCTTTCTTCAGTAAGTCTTCGACTTTTTCATAGTTTTGTACATAAGAGGCAAGAAACGGGAAAGAGACTGCAACACCGCCGTAACTATTCAATTGAATTCTAAATACTTCTTATGTAGTTTGCTAACCAAACTTTTGCTCAAGTGTTTTCGAGCACCCACTTGTTCATGAGACAATGAACTTTTATCTGGTCTGACCAACGTACATCCTTAAAACTGAAAAAATCAAGAAGAATCTTTCATATCTGCATTTGTGTTTTTCAATCTTTCTGCCTATGCTAAATTTATTGTGGTGCATAATTTGTGGATCTAATGTTTTTGGGTTTCTCTAGTTTTGAGTTTTGCATTTTGTGTTGTTGGATTGTCAAACCAACTTGACTTGATCTTCTGATCACTTCTTGGTTTTCGCTTGAAAATATGCAGACAATTGTCTAAAATTGGACAATCTTGTTACAGCCATCGCAAAATGAAATCTAGTTGCGAGTAACGAGTTTGGATTGCTTATTGAATTAAGTCAAGTTTTGCTAAATTAAAAATGTCATCACTGTAATAGTCACCGTCTTCAAAAAGCTTTAGACCTTTTTAAAAAAGGCGGAATCACCCAAATGTTGAGCCATATGTGTACGTTCATTCTTTTAGACAGTAAAACAGGTTAGCTTTACCCTATTGATGACTCGTTATAGTAATTGTTCTGAGGACGAGAAGAAGAAGAATTGCATAGTTGAAAATTTGGACCTTGGGTGTTTTGGGAGTTTGATGCTATAACTCGCAATTGTCTGCGTGGTTCAGTTCAAAGCTTTAATCCTTCGATTTTAAAGAATCGGTAAATTTTTTCTCCTCCATAACCAAATTCTGACGTAAATCTTAAATTTTAGTTTCCTCTTGTTTGTTGGGCAGTTTTTGTTTTTGCCAATTAAGTCTTTTCCACATCAAGCAAACTAACATTTGGACACTCAATCTAATATCCGATTCAACCCAACGTGATTAGTTTTCACTCTGTTAACCATAGTACTCGTACTAAATTGGAACTATAGTAGAATTATTTTTGAATGCAAAAAACAATTCTTTTTAATATCTTGCTTATGGTTCATATCTACATACATGATTACCATAATCAAGTCCATAAATCTCTGCAAATAAATAAAAAAACAAAACCTTCAAAGGCAACTTAAATCTGACGAATTTTTTAGTTAGCATTTACCTTCTCATCTGTCTTTTCTAATCTCATTATCTTTTCAGTGGTTCTAAGTATAAATGTTCGGATCACTTCGGATTTTTTTGCGTTGGCGTTTTTCCAGTCTTTGTTTTCAGATAATGTTGCGTGGGCTTTTCGCTTTTTAAAAGACAATTTAAATGTGATATATTTATCCACCTCCCACTAGGCGCTGTTTATTTAAATCTAGCCTTCCAATGAATGCATTATTAGCGCTAATTCAATTGTTTCATTAGTATATTGTTTCTTGCATACCTATTAAATGAGAGGTTAGAATTATCGTTACATCTACCAGAGAAAATTTAAATTCACCGAAGCGGTTACTTATACACTTTCTTTTATTTTAACGGATTCGTCTATCAATGAGTAATACTAGATGTTTCTCTTTGAAACCAAGTGCCTTTATTAGTGTACGGCACTGGAAATACTCCTCGCGTCCACGTATGTATATATGTATGTATGTGTGAGCGTGTGTGGGAGTGCGAAATAAGATACAGGGCAACAGGGGCATTTAGCACTCGGCTCTCTAACGGCTCTTGGGGTGTTTGCGGTGCAAATAGAAATGGGCGATGTTTGGGCGGGACTGAAGCGAGGGACATTGGGGAATTGGCGAAATTGGAAATGTTCACAGGGAGTTTGACGTTTGGGAATATCTTGTAAGACAGTGCTTAGCGGCTTATCTGTGATTTTCCCTCTCTCAAAAAGTAGAGCCTAACTCTTCTTATAACATCTTAAAAAGTTCTTCCCCCCTTTAAGTATTAACGACAACTTTTCTTCCTCAATTAATAATTATCCCGTCTAATACGCGATCAATATTTTTTAACACGTTTGCGTTTTCTTTCTTCTTCCCAATTTGATGCGTATAATGAAAATTTCAAAGTTAATAGAGGGCGAGTAAGAGAGGAAATGGAAAATAATGAACTTCAGTGGATCAAACATACTCTAAAATTTAAGTTCCATCTCCGCGGGTACGTGCTCGTATAATAAAACACTTGCGTAGGAATATTTCAAATTAGTGAGATTAATGGGGTTCGTTTTAGGTCTTTACAATGAATCACTTCACAGATATTATCAAAGCAGCAAAACTCTAGTTTTATATATGCATTACACGTTTCTAGCAATTTACGAACATGACAAATTTAGGTAATTTGTCAACACTACATTCGGTATGCTCCCGTAGGGAATAATAAGTCGTCTCGGTAGCGTGAAATAATACAGGAAGTTTGAAATGGATGCATGCAATTTTTGCATAATAGTGTTGAATCACAGCACTAAATTGTTCTGGACATATAAATTACCTTTGTCGTCACCCCTTTCTGCATATACTCATCCGACTCTTGAAAACTAGATAAAAGTTTCTTTGTACTTTTTATGTTTTTTAATTTTAATCTTTTCCGCGTTTAAATCACGTCTTCCATTAAACTTACGGGTAGGTAACCACATTAGGTTTTGATGAAGAGAATCCTTTAAAATCTAATTACAATACTATGACTGTTTTTAGTTTTAAGTCTACAAAACATAACCTGTTTATCATATCATATCATAACCTCAAATTGTTTTTTTATGAAAACTTAAATCTTGTCGTTTATAACATCTTCTCAGTTTTATTTATAACTAGACAGATTAATTAGCGAATTAGAACTAAAACTATTTCTTTTATATAAAGTTAACATAACCACAAAGGCCTATTTTAGTAGTCTACAGCAGTTTGAATTTCTACAAACAACTAAATTTTATTGTTTATAACATCCTCTAAGTCTTATTTACAGCAAGACAGACTAATTATTAAATTAGAGGTAAATCTATTCCTTTTATCTAAGTTAACGTAACCTCAAAAACCTATTTCAGCTTGTAGAAATTTGAACTTCTATGAAAATCTAAATCTTGTCTTTATAACATTCTGTCAGCAACATTCTTTATCTATTTACGGTTTAATTACCGAGTTAGAGTTGAATTTATTTTCTTTATCTGACTTAACATAACCTTAAAAACTTAATTCAACTTGCACAGGTTTGATTTTTTACAAAACTCTGAATTATGTCGTTTATAACAATCTCTCAGTTTTATTCAAGAGCAAAACAGATTGATTACCAAAACTTATTTCTTTTGTCTACGTTAGTATAACCTCAGAAACCTATTTCGGCTTGTATAGGTTTGAATTTCTACGAAAATCTAAGTCTTGTCAGTTATAACATTTCGTTAGTGACATTCTTTGAGGTAGATTAACTACCGAGTTAAAGTTGAGTTTATTTTCTTTATTTGACTTAACATAACCTTAAAAACTTAATTCGACTTGTAGAGGTTTGATTTTTTACGAAACTCTAAACTATATCGTTTATAACATTCTTTCAGTTTTATTCAAGAGCAAAACAGGTTAATTACCGAATCAGAGTTAAATTTATTTCGTTTATCTACGCTAGTTAACATCAAAAATCTATTTCGACTTGTAGAGGTTTGAATTTCTATCTATCTATCTAAATCTTGTCATTTATGATATTCCGCCAGCAACATTTTCAATTTACAGGGCAAATTGATTAGCGAGTTAGATCTAAATTTATTCTCTTTATCTAAGTTAACATAACCTCAAAGATCTATTTCGGTTTATTGAGGCTCAAATTTTTGCAAAAATGTAAATCTTGTCATTTACGATATTCCGCCAGTAACGCTTCCAATTTATTTACAACAAAGCAGATTAATTATCGAGTTAGATCTAAATTGATTTCCTTAACATAACCTCAAAAACCGGTTTGTAAAAGTTTGAATTTCTACAAAGATGAAAACCTTGACAGCAACGTTACTTACTTACTGTTTACAGTGAAGCAGGTTGATAGTTAGATCTACTTTCTCTTTATCTATCTTAACGTAACCTCAAAGATCTATTTCGGTTTATAGAGGCTTGAATTTCTACAAAAATGTAAATCTTTATGATATTCTGCCAGTAACATTTCCAATTTATTTCCAAGTCAGATTGATTAGCAAGCTAGATTTAAATTTATTTTATTTATCTAAGGTAACATAACCTCAAAAACCGGTTTGTAAAAGTTTGAATTACTACAAAGATGAAAACCTTGTCAGTAACGTTATCTATTTATTATTTACAGTGAAGCAGGTTGATAGTCAGATCTAAATTCTCTTTATCTAAGTTAACGTAACCTCAAAGATCTATTTCGGTTTATAGAGGCTTGAATTTCTAAAAAAATGTAAATCTTATCATTTATAACATCCTATCAGTAACATTCTTTATTTTCTTACAGCGAGATCGATTACCGAGTCAAAACTAAATTTATTTTTATTATGTAAGTTAACATAACCTCAAAAACTTGAACTTTACAAAAATTTAAATGTTGTTAGTCCTGCCAGCTATAGATTTCTTTTGCTTAAAACGTGGCAGGTTAATTAAGAAACTATAGCGTAAGTTCTTTCTTTCGCTTAATGCGACATAACCTAAACCAATTATTTTCGCTATAGCGAATTAAAATTCGCTCTGTAAATTTAAATTTTATTTTCCCTTGCCAATTGAGTTTCTTTAGTAATTATTGTCTGATAGGCTAGCTAAGCAGCTATAGCTTAAATCGTTTCATTAACTTGAGACAACCTAACCTCAAAAAGTTATTGAGCTTTTGGCATGTTTAAATTGAAATTGCACCGTTTACGTATCCTTTTCAATTGCGTTTTTTATCTATTTATACTGTGATAGGTTAACTAACGAGCTCTATCTTATTAACTTGAGACAACGTAACCTCAAACAATTATTTAGATTTTGGCCGTTTGAATCCTCTGCATAAATTGAAATTGTACCACTTGTTAACTACATCGTTCATAATATAACAGGTTAGTTGACGAGCTATAGCTTAAACTGTCTCATTAACTTGAGGCGACATAACCTCAAACAATTATTTAGTTTCTGACGGCTTAAACTTACTATGTAAATTATAGTCTGATAGGTTAGTTAACGAACTATAGCTTGAGTTGTCTTATTAATTTGATACAACATAACCTCAAGCAATTATTCAGCTTGTTGTGGTTTGAATTTTCTGCATAAATTGTAATTGCACCATTTATAAAGTCTTGTAAACTACATTTTTTTATCTATTTATATTCTGATAGGTTAACCAACAAACTAGAACTTAAATTGTTTTATTCACTTAAAACAACATAACCTTAAAGAGGTATTTAAGTGTCTGTAAATACACTACTTAATTTGATTTATTTATAGCGTGATAGATTATTTAAACAAACTGCTTTCTTCTGTTAAGAGAACATAACCTTAAAAAATTACTTTGATCTGTAACAATTCCAGCTTTTCACAAAATCTAAATCCTACCAATAAAAAGGTCTCTTTAGTGGAGTTTCATATTTATTTGTAACGTAGTAGGTTAGTTAAAGAGTTATTTTTTTTGTTTATGAATTATTTGTTAGTTACTACATTAACATAACCTAGAAAGAATAAAATTAATCTTAGAGCTGTTTGTTTTCACTTATTTGTTTTTATTTACATTCATTTTTAAATAATGTGAGGTGTGTGTGCAATATATTTCATATTCATTTATTTTCATTTAGAATACCTAACCTAAATCAGCCCAAATTTAATTTATTACGATTTAATTGCCCTAAGTATTTTCTATCATTCTCAATCCGTATTTCTTCCTGTTAAATCCTTCTCCGTGCCAGTAGCATAGGAGTGGTTTTATGTCGGATTAGTGGCCCATCACGCTTAACATCGGTTGTCCCTTAAGAATACTGGGTTAGGACCCTTATTATTTATTATCTGTACAAACTCCACTCAAAACTGGTTTGCGTATTCGTATATTCAATTTGATAAATTAGCATGATTGTTTTAACTATTTTTAAATGCGTCTTGTTAAAAATTTCTGTTGCTAAAAATAAAACTAAAACAAAAAGGAATTAATTTGTAAAGTACTAAGTTTGCTGTCTGCAAACTTCGTTTTTGTTACAAAACCTTAATTCTTAAAGATTTTCTACAAGCTTCCTTAAATTTGTTAAGGTACAGGGTGTGAAGAAAGTTTATATTTCTCTTGAGGGTTAAAATGTCATAACAAACTTATGGTAAGTAGAAACTTTTGACATGTTTGGAAATAAGACGTATTTACGATATTTATGGATATCAATCGTTGATACAAATCTTAATAATAAGACTGATAAAGATCTGTCGTGTTAATAATAAAAAACAAAAAAATATAGTCTTTGTTGATAGTTTTGTTTCATAAATGTACGAGTAGTTAGAATTAGTGAGTGACAAACGAACCAAAGGGTTGTGAAAATACAAACAATTTTAGTTGGAAGCGTTAAGGGGATTGTAAGAGATAAGAGAATGAAACTGGGCGTTAGAAAAATTGCAACGCGGCCATACTAAGTGAACTTTTTAAAGTAATATTTAGAAAACTTCTACAAAGATCTGGTTAATACCTTACTTGTTCTTTTGTTTTACAAGAGGATTAGATGATCCAATCACGTTAATGGTAGTTTAATTTGAATTTTTATTAAAAATGAAAGTTACAATGGTTTAGAATCTTTGAAGTTATGTTTTTAAAGTAGTTATCGTACGTGAATATAAAAGTTATGTAACAAATTGACTTTGTTTTTAATAAATGTTTCCAAACTGATATAAACTTGAGTACCTACTAACCTAGTTTTATGTATTTCCCATACAAATAAGATTTACTTCATGTTTTATTCATTTATTCGTTCACCTTAAGTAGTTTGAATTTACATTTTCCTTACATTTAAAAGGGGAGGCTGCATTTATAAAACATCGTTACATTTTTCAAATTTACAGTTGAGAACCTCTGGTTGAAATAATAAAAATTCAACTCCTATTGTCAAGAGGGTATTCTATTTCATCATGAGAGGCAAGCAAGCAAGCAAAAGGAGAGAAAAAAAGAACTACAAAAAAAGAAGAGAGAAGAAAAAATTCTAATGACCCGAAATGCCGTGACGACCTGTTTCAGCGATGACAACAAAAAGCTTTTTCAAATAAAAACCGACATTATTGTTGTCCTACCCGCATCTTCATCTCACCATTAACATTCGAATTCTCCCTAATTTAAACCTCACTTAAAAAGTTGCAGAATATTTCGGAGCAGAGATTCTGAATATTCATAAACGTCCCAAGTTAAAGCTCATCGTCTAAAAGTGTCACTCTAATTCATAGTTATGTTGAGTGCCATAAAACGGAGCGGCCACCAATTAAGATGAATGCGGCCAGAACAACCAAAGTCTCCCGGAAAATTTATGTGCCGCTCTGATGTTACACCGCCACGAAATAAACTTCATGAGAAAATGTATTCCGTTTAATATAAGTTAGTTCACAACTGGCCGCTGGGGACAAGATGTCTTGTTTGGTTATTTTCGTTATTTTACGATTTCCTGCAAATATTGAAATTGGTCAAAAGTTCTTCCGAAACTTTTTCCCTTTCAAACTAATAAAAAAGGGAAAATAACATAAATTTGCACATTAAATTTTTGTCAAATTTCAAATTGATTTTATTCTTTCCAATCTCATTCAACAATAACAATCCGAGATGTAACGTTAAAACAAAATACTTGTAATTTTTAATGACATGGAAAATGATTCTCTTATAATTGGATTATGGCATTGTTATTTTGTTAGAGCGGTCGGTATGTGTATGTGTGGGTGGTTTATTGGTGAGGCCGGAAACGTTCATTTTGCACACCGGAAGTATTTTTGGTGTTGGCTGTAGTTATGGATTCGAATTTCGAATGTACGTGGGTATAATAAGCTTCTTCGTTAAACCCAGCGTAAAATTAGGACTATTAGTGAAATGCGAGGCTTCCGATGGATTAAATGGAAGTAAGGGCGGTATTACCTTGAGGGAAAATAATAATCTTGCCATTTTACATTTAAAATATTCAGAAAATTGTTTTATCGGTTTAACAAGCAAAGGTAAACACTAGAAATTCGAACATTTTTTAGAGGATTTTATAAAACAAACATTTCAATCCACTTACCCACAGACGTTTCAAACGGGCGAATGTGGTGAAAAAAAAATGAAGAAAAAATATCTGAAAGATGTTTCCGAGGTTTTTGGATAAAACGATTTGATATCTTACTAGATTGCATGCACAAAATATTTATGTAGCTTCGATACTGTGTGTCTCGGTACACAACGGAATATACTAGTAGGCTGTTTATTTAAATAACACCTTTTGGAATACAACGATTGGAATAAAGAATCCCATCAAGACATTTATAATAAATTGTTCGAACACAATGTCTAAGCGACAAAAAATTATTTGTTATCTTAACAGTATCAACGATAGCTCAAGATAACAAACTTCATTTATTTTAAGTAACACAGGTATCAATATATGGTTTACACACCCTTAATGATGCTGGATCTTAACTGGATTTGTCACAGCCTGTGGCTAATCTCGATGACACCTTTTAAAACTAAAAAGCATCGACGTGTTTCTAAACGTCAGTATATTGTATCTAGAAAAAACTGACAATCTCTATTTGCCAGAATATTCTGCTCCTTTCCTAACACAAATCCTCAATTTATAATAAATTAAAATGACTTGGATTAGTTAATTATCGAGCCAACTCGTTATTTATAAACGTTTTGCACACCGTTACGAGTTCCTGATTCGTCTTCCCATCGGTTTTCTTATAAATGGGAGGAGCGTCGAATTCTTTTTACGGGACGTCATGGCATTTTTTTCTAGATGCGGTCTTCATTTGTTTCAATGTGTGGGTCCAGCAGATTCAATTGCGGCGGTGCTACAGGTGTCTATCTAGGTTAGGGTAATGACTTCGTTATTTCTGGTCTTATACTGACTGCTCTCTTGAGACCGTAGCGAGCAGGGTCTTCTGTTGTTCAAAGAAAATTGATTACACTGTTGGTCTCTAATTGATACCAAATTTGATGTCTTCACATGATCAATTTGTTTTCTGACGGTGCTTGTTGAAGATTGGAACTTTCTTTTCTCTTTTGTTTTGATTTTTTTTGTTTATTTGCTTTTGTTGGATTTCTATTCATTGCTTGCAGGTGGGAAATAAAACAATCAAGAATCTTCTCGATTTTTGAAAAGGTGCTGCTTTTTAGTTATGGTTCTGGCTGTTGGCTGCTTGGGGTATAGTTTGAGATTACAGTATGCTGTGGTTGAGCTATAACTTCCATGTTTACTAGCCCCAAAGATTGACGAGAGGCTGATTATCAGATGGCAGAAGTTTCCGATGGTCATATCATTTATAGTACTTGTAGTTCTAACCATCTAGAAGAGAAAAGGAAAGAAAAAAAAAAAGAAATCTGATCATACCCTGAATGTTGCAGGTAGGGATCTTATCCGTCATGTTTACGAAACGAAACCTTCTACACTGTCTTCAGTAAGGTCAACTACACATATATCATTTTGCCAAAAAGCTAAATCTGAAAACCATTTCCTTGTCAAGTTATCATCTTATCTTCCTAATTTATCATCATAGCAGAATATC
Organism: Ignelater luminosus; assembly: GCA_011009095.1. Taxonomy (NCBI): domain Eukaryota; kingdom Metazoa; phylum Arthropoda; class Insecta; order Coleoptera; family Elateridae; genus Ignelater; species Ignelater luminosus. Next base: position 38,945 of record VTPC01000781.1, on the reverse strand, counting down.
GAAGAAATGGCAAACTTTTGCTCGAAGATCTGAAAGGCATAAAACGCTTTGGAAACTGTACGAATGGTTTTCTTGATCATTCAGTTGATCGTGTGCTTCCTTAGTTATGATCCTAGAAAAATGATAACTGTATTTCAAACGAGTGTGGGAATGGGGCAAAAAAAAGGAAACATGAGCGTTCAGTATTTGCCGAGATATCCCGTACATGCGCCCCATATTTTTCTTCATTCATCCATCTAAGTTTTTATGCAAAGTATTCTCTTTTTGACAACTAAAAGGTACTGCTTACTTCTTGATTATAGATCATCCATCATCCGCCGGACATGGAGTTTTCTCATATATCAAATAGCGAGGAGTTTGACAGATAGTTGACAGAAATTTTAATCCTGAGATACTCAAAGTATGTATATTTCACTTAAACCATGTAAAGTTTCTTCATGGCAATTGCAGCCGACAACTTGACACTTGATATATTCAAGCTCTAAAGCCCTAACTTTTCGTGTAACATCTAGAGAGTAATATTTTTACTACTGAGTACTGACAGTAAAAACCAATTACAGGATAGGAAGTGTTTTTTGCAACCAGGCAGGTGGAGCCATGAGATCACTTTCTTTGTCTGAATTTTGCACTTGTTTTTATGTAAGTTTCAAAACAGAAGAATTTTAATTATCATTGGGATTTCTTTTCTATTTGATTCATTTCTTTATTTATTTTTATTTGTCTGTGGTGTCTTTAAAGAAGTAAAACAAAAGTAAAAGAGAGAAAGAGAAAGAGACAATTTCATGAATCTTGGCGATTCTGAGAAGATCCTGTCGAGTTGACTGACTAGTTTCTAGTGCTGGAAATCTGGCTGACTTTGTGAACAAAAAGTATCACTGACATGATGACGAACAGCTAAGGCTTGATAAGTGGTCAATGTGTTGTTGGAGCTTTTAAAGCAACGTATAGCGTCAAAATGGCTGGTGGTAGGTGCAAAATTTGTTTTGAGGAAGCGTAAAGTTGGAAAATCCTCTTTGAATGTATTGAGAATGCCCAGAAGAACCAAAGCTAGGCAGTTGATTCGATGAGCTATTGTTTTTGTCGAATCGACTGCGGAAGGGCTGCGACTTCAGCTATAGTTGAGCGAGTAGTTTAGCTTGATAACTAGGCCTTGGCAACGATGTCGGCCGTGAAAGTTTCGTATAGGAAATGATTGATGGAGTTCATACAATATTTAGAGCTAAACAAAAACGGCAATGCTTCCACCATTTGCAAAAGGTCGGTGTAGGAGTATCTGGATGTCTTGGATGTTTGGCAAAATTAACAAGTCTACTATATATTACAATCTTTGCTTATGCTTAGTCAAAAAAAACGTTGACTGGCTTCCTTGACAAAGAATTTGTTTCTAGTTGTGTAAAGAATCGAAGATTTTGCGACATGATAGAAGACCGTTTGTTTGTCTTCTTTCTGTGAAGAGAGAAATATTGAAAATCAATAGAAACCAAAACGGACTTGGTCGGCGGAAGAGTATCAGCGACGATGTTATTCTGGTTTAAGATGTGACAGATGTCGATATCCTAGAGTTGACTAGGTATTGAAGTTTACTTGCTGTGTGTCGCTGTCACACAACTTAGGAAGAGGCAACTGTATCAGAATAAGTGACATTGGGCTTAGGAGAAAATTTAGCTAACTTCTCTTGATTAATTTATGAAAGAATTAGTTTGATTTCCTAACTGTATAGATAGATATCTACAGCAGGAGCTCACCCTAGCGTTTGGTCTCAGGCTAGCTTGGCGGCATTAAATATTTGAGGGTAGACTCATGTGCCTACTGGTCTCCATTAAAGACAGAATCACTGCCTACTACTGAGATATTTTGTGAAGGTTGTTTTGTTGATACTATAAACCGTGGTGATACTACTGAACTTGCTAGGTCGATTTTTGTTTGTTTTCAGGACCTCTTAATATTGAAAACACTGAATATGCTTTATAGATTTTTTTTTAATTTTAATGAAGTTAGAGAAAAGCTTTTGATCTCAATTTATTCATTTTAGATAGTTAATTTAGGATTTAAATCTTCAAGCGGCAAAGTATCACGATTTTATTTATTCGTTTTGAACTTCTTAATGAAAATTGCAGACAACCAGGGTTATGATCTCTCTAAGTGACTTTTTTAATATACCCTGTGATTAAAATTTCTAATTTCAACCCAACCAGAGATAAATAAGCAATTCAGTTATATCTTTTAATTCAGGAAACATTTAAATTACTTCTAATATTACCGGAAATTACTAAAATATACTAGAAAGTCTAATTTATATCTTTCGTAGGTTAACAATCAAAGCAGCAATTTAACTGTTCTACCCTGTGATTTAACAAAAACTGTTCTTCCTTGAATGAAATAATCTAGATCAAGTTTATTTTTAAATTCATCATGTAGTTTCTGTTTCGGTGATTAACGCACATTTAAAGTTGGGAAAATCCGATAGTACTACGAACTTTTAGTGTTTGTTTGTTGAATTTGTGCTGATCTGACATGAAACATAGTTATACTACATCCAGATAGGTTCGTCCTGATAAGTACTACAACCTATATAATACCTATTTCATCTGTAGTAAGCATTTTCCAGATCTGTAGGATTATATTTGATTGCAGTTGGCAGACCCTCTTCAATCTAGAACGGAGAGTTAGTTAATTCGAGTGCAAACTTGAAATTTAATGAGCGCGCCCACTAAATAGTTTTCCAGGAGAAGTTTTTTATCTGCAGGCGAGGAATTTTTAATTTTAAAACTCTTCATTTACAAATTCTAAACTTAAAAAAAAACAACAAATTATTAGAAAACTATTAGAATCGATGGACAGGAAACATAAAAAGTTAAAGCCGAATAAACATTAAACGAACACAAAACTCTGTATTTCTGGGGGATGATAGCGAGAAGACAAAAGAAAAAGTTTAATTCCGAAAAAGTTTAATTCCGGAGAAAGTCTTGTGTGTGTGTGTCCACATGATAGTTTTCAATATGGCGCATTTTCATGCTCAAACAAACTCTAATGTTTTTGCTTCAGTGTCTGGGAACTCGTCCTTTTGTTAGATAATTAGGCCAACATTTACCGGTCTAGTGGTTTCTGCCCTTCTGTAAACCCGGAAAACCTTACATGTTAAAACAAATGGAAAAACTAACAAGGGTTCGCGTGGTGGCATCTCACTAAAATAACATTCTATTTCGTATGATACACGAAAAATATAATAGATACAGCTATCCCAATGAAAATTCAAACGGAATACATTTTTAGCCCTCCCTTATATAAATGCTGTGCTGAAAGCTTTGAAATATCGAGTACGCTTGATTGCATCAGATTGTAAAACGTTTTCAATTTTATATTCCATAATTTCTACGGTTCACCCCTTCTACTTGACTTTTTGAACACAATAGCGCTCGTTAGTCAAATGTAATCTTTGATACATTTTTATTTCACGCTTTGAAAGTAAAATTGATTAATTTTATAACGACCGGTGACATATAGATGAGATAGTTACGCGTGTAAAATATTTCGCTTTTGCGTTTTATTGTGTGACAATATGAAATAAAGGTTAACATGGCAAAAATCCACATTGAGAGCACAAAGCAATTTAGATATTGTGTGGATCACTCATAATGACGATTCCATCAAAACATACTATATAACAGAGAGGCATATTCACACAGGTGGTTTTAATTGTGAACCATAAAGATAAAAATTATTACCATGGACATTATGGTGAACTTTCAATCTTATAATCAACTTAGTGCAAGTTAAACTCGTGTTTTATGTTCATAAGAATCAAAATGAAATCAATAAAAAAATCAAACAATACAATCCACCTGTTTCTTACAAATTCTAAACAAATACAATTTGATGATTTGCATGCATTTAAACCTTAGATTACCCATTGTAGTCTCCGTGAATAGCTTCGTCTAAAAGATTAATGAAGGACAAAGCTTAACAGTGACTCTCCAATTCGGGGGTCAAACCTGGTTAGCTTTTGTACAAATCTTCCTCTATAAGGTTAATGGAGGGTGAATTCCAAACGCAGTCCATTGCATATATCCCGTTCTACCGTAGCGTAGTGGGCTACCATAGAGGGGGAATCTGTTTGAAGGAAATGCGTGATCAGTTCCATGCGTAGCAACTCTCTCCCAAAAAAGAAATTCAAACAAAGCAAAGCTCGAACGTGACCCTCTACGGATATTTTGCTTTAGTGTTGTTTGTTTAAACTCTAAAAAATTATTGAAGGCAAAGCCCGGTCATGAAACACCGTAAGTGACTTGTTAGGGTGATCGGCCCCGAGAAGGTTAATACTAATAATAATAGTTTACGAGCTCATTTTTATCTCTGCTCCGAATTCAGTTTTTGCTGATAGATCTGTCTTTATTTGAGCTAATTCGGTCAAGTTTGCTAGAAGACTATACGCGAGCATAAGCTACAATACTGTAATTAGCTCGTTTCGAGGGCTAAACCCGGTCAGTTCTTGTGCATAGATTTCTTAAAAAAAGCACTAGAGGGTAAATTACCATATATGACCTATTTGAAACAATAATTTGATTAGTTTTCCTACAGAATTCCTGTAAAAGTAAGTGGAGCGTGAAACACTAACTTGAACCATCACACTCGTCACGTCTGAAATCCAAGCGCAACTTAACGTAAATAATTTAGTTGAAATAAAGACCGATTTAGTATTTGCCTATAACTTTCTTGAGCAGACCGGAGGACAAAGCACGATTAAGTTTCTTTGCACAACTTTCTAGATAAGGTTAATTTAATTCGATCCGTCTTTGGGTCTTCTCAAAAAAGTTAATAGAGAGCTGAACCAGATCATAAGCCATAGTAGATCAAATTTTATGCAAAGCTGGAGGCCCGTTTTAGAACCATACTCAATGGTGTTGTTTGTTCGAAAGCAAAGCTCAATCAGTTTGTGTGCAAAGCTCTACTGAACACTATTGGAGAACGAAACAAAAACGTGCATCATCATAGCAACTGGGCCCGTTTGAGATTGAAACGCAAATGTGGGCTACCGCGGGTGGCCTTTTTTAAAGTAAAAAGCGCAATTGATTCCAAGCGTAGTTTCTTTATAAAGGGTAATAGAGGGCAAATCCCGATTATGAGCCACCGTAGGTCGCCTCTTACAAGGCCTCGCCTCACCAGCTTTTATGTGAAGTTTTTTTGACAAGGCTGATGGAAATCTAATGCAATCTGTTTTCACGTATAGACGCCTTAAAAAGGTAATGGAGAACAAACCTTGAAAGTGGACCAGAGCATACTTGACTGTGGGTTACTAAGAGAAGCTGATGAAGATGAAGCACTAATGTGAGCCGCGTTTGAGATTGAAACGGACTGTGCGCTTCCTTAGATGCTTAGTTTGAGATTGAAGAGCGATGCAATGTTCATGCCACCGCAGGTAGCTTGACAAGAAGTCGTTGAAGAAAGTCAAATTCCAATCATGAAGTACCATAGGTTGCCAGTTTGAAGACAGAGCCTGATTATTCTTTATGCATGATTTTTTCAAAAGGAGTAATGGTGGTAATAGAAGGTGTCCCGCTTTAGGGCCATAATTGGCTGTAAAACTCTCATTGGCTTTCATGCATAGCTCTCCTGAGAAAACTAATAGAGGGCGAAAAGCAAAAGGCGACCATTGCAACTGTCCTGTTAGAGATTAATGAAGACTTTTTCGGGAAGTCTAATGGACGCTAGAGCTTGGTTCGTCTCCGAGTGTAGTCTCATCTGAAAGGTTAATGGAGGCCAAAAACAGATTGTGAACCACCATAGATAGCCAAGCCTGAGTAGCTTTTCTACAAAACTTTCTTGGAAAGACTAACCCGATCCATTTTCTAGATAATGAAAAACTAAACACAAATGAGGATTGCAGTAGGTGTTGTTTTAAGATCATATTCGACAATGAGGCGCTGTTTGAAAGCAAAACTTAATCAGTTTTCGTGCATTAGGTTAGTGAATGTCTCTTTTTAAGAGCGATATCGGTCTAGTTTCCGGGCATAACTTGTTTAAGTGGACGGTAGACCTTGCTTCGTCTCCGTGCGTAGTTTTCTTGAAAAGGCTAATTGAGTGTAAAACCAGATCAGTAAACACCGTAGATGGCCGGTACAAAAGACAATCCTGATCAGTTTTTATGCAGATTATTTGACAAGGTCGATGGACAGTTAACTCGACCCGTTCTTACGATTACGATTAGTTTCCAAACATGAAGGTTAATGTAGGGTGAATCTTGAGTCATCTCATTGTCAGTGCATAATTGCTTTACGAAGGCTAAAACACAAAACTGACTGAGTTTTAAATCGGTAAATCTAACTAATAATGGAAGTTTTCAAACTTGTCTTGTGATTGGCTAATTTACAGTAAACAAGTTTTAACCACTTCGAACTTTCATTTGTTAATAAATTGTTAATCTAATATTTAGTATTAAAATTGCGTTAATCCGAACATAACTCAAACAGAAAATTACTTTTCACATACGTAGGTCTTTTTGCAAACTAGATTATGCACGATTGGGCTTTTCGATTTTGGTTCTAAGAGGATTCAAATCAATGTTTTTCTGGTTTCGTCGCAAACTAAAAAATTTGTTTCATTTAATGTGAAACAAAACTGAAGACAGCAATTATTTCTAAAGAAGCGACTTGTAATAAACAAAAATTCAATTTTTGAGTTGAGGATGCTTGTCGTTTTTCTAAAACAAAATGCGACGCTTTCGTCTTCTTGTTTTTACAACTCTTTAGTTGATACGACCAACAGATGTAGACTTGATTTCCTAAAGGGTCGGGTTTTAGAGTTTCAAAACAGCAAAAGCGAGAACTGTTAGGATTCCGAGAGCTTTTCTCCAGTGTGCGTAAGAAATCTAAATTGAATTCATCTTTAGAAAACACCTAAGAGCGAATCAGTTGTTTTGGATTTTGCTGTATTTGATACTATTGTAAACAGCTTGATGATGTCTAGTTTTAATACAGACATGTACTAATGTCGGTATTATTTAAATTCTGCGCGCCTTTTAGTGTGGATTTTACACGCAGTTAAATATGAACGAAGGAATTAGGGAAATTAATGAAATTTTTTGCACAATATCTTTTTAAATCTATCTACTTTTTGTTCTGATTTAGTTTATTTTTACATTTACATTACAAAATGCCTTGTAAATTTAAAATAATTTTAAATATATTTAAGAGATTTAAAAATCTAAACTGTAGATAAAACAATAAAATTATTTCGCGTTTGTGGAAAGAGGGAAAAACAAAAAGCTGGACATTTATAACCTCATCAAACGTCAGGTCGGGTCGTTTCTAATAAATAATTATCATGCAAAATTACCTCTGCGAAATAAAAGTGAAAAATATAAAATCAATTCTCATTAACTTCCACCAGATTAACAAGTTATTATCAGCTCAACCAGATGTAGTTGAATTGGTGAATGGATTCCCAGACCATATAGTAACAGTGTTTGTTTGATAAATGAAATTTACACGAATTCGCGAATAGTTTTGTGCACGTCTGTTCAGTGATTCCGGTATTGGCAAGCATTGACATGACATGTAATGTGATTAGGCAATTGTGCAGTGTGGTGTGAAAATCCACTGACCTCTATCGTAACGAAAACCCGGCTGAATCAAAGCGTAAATTTTTAATTAAACCTGTGTATACGTTTCATTAGCGCAGTTATTGCAAAAATTAATATTTTAATTGCATATGTACTGCGCCGAATGCTAAAAAGTATTTTTAATTTTGTTACAATTAATGGATCGTTTTAGTTAGAAATGGAATTTCGATACGTTTCGTGTGCGTGTTTTATTTTGTTAAAATATTTGGAAATTAATTTGTTCATTACTAGGATACTTTTTGTATTTTAGTTTATTTTAATTAAAATTTAATTTAATAACCTAATAACGATTTAATTTAATTTTACGTAATACATGTTTAATATTGAATTTTACCTTATGTTTACGAAACAGAACAAAAACTACACCATCTAGTTTGTATTAATTTGATACTTTATTGTGGAATTTCAAACCGTAGGAGTAGCTGTAAATAATATCAAATATTTGAACTTTAATATTAATTAGTTCATAAAAGTGAAAAGCAAAGGCTGCTGTTTGCAGTACATAGATGTTCAGCAAAAGAAGAAGTTTTAATATTCTACAATGTAATAAGTAACGTAAATACTGATGTTAATGTTTAATTTTTTTCTATGCTCAACTGTTTTGATTGTTTAATTACTATTTCTACTATGCTTTAAATTGTATAAAAAGCATCTACGAGGGTGGTCTGAAAAGTTTCCGACCTAACAAAGATACAAGACATTTTTTCTGAAAATTCTTTTTTAATTTTTCAACATAGTCTCCTTGTAACTCTACACACTTCTCCCAGCGATGCTCCCATCTCTGTAACCCGTCCAAATAGTATTCGGCATTTTTCTCTGCAAAATAATTGTTCACGAAGGTGATTGCCTCTTCATTTGACGAAAATCTTTGTCCTCCGAGCGCAATTTTTAGATGAGGGAACAAAAAGAAGTCGCTTGGGGCTAGATCTGGTGAGTAAGGCGGATGGTCAAACAGTTCAAACCGTAATTTGTGGATTTTCGCCATGGCAACCGCTGAGGTGTGAGACGGTGCGTTGTCTTGGTGAAACAGGATTTTCATTTTCTGCAAAGTTCTGCCTTCAACTTGTCAAGTAATGATGCATAGTACGCTCCTGTAATGGTTTTTCCTTTTTGAAGATAATCGATTAAAATAACTCCATGACTATCCCAAAAAACAGTCGCCATCACTTTCCCAGCGGAAAAAACAGTTTTTGCTTTTTTGGAGCCGGTTCCCCCCCTTTGCAGTCCACTGTTTGGACTGTATTTTTGTTTCGGGCGTATAATGGTGTATCCAAGTTTCATCTACAGTAATTAATCGGCGCCAAAACTCGGATTTATTTCGCCTAAACTGCGCCAAAAGAGCGTTGGAAATATTCATTCGAACACGTTTTTGGTCTAACGTGAGCAAACGCGGCACCCAACGCGCGGACAGCTTTCTCATTCCTAAATGTTGATTTAATATGTGACAAACACGTTCTTTTGACATGTTCATAACCTCTGCTATCTCTCTCACTTTAATTCGGCGGTCGTCTAGCACCATTTGGTGAACTTTGGCGATGTTTTCGTCGGTAGTTGCAGTTTTTGGACGTCCCGAACGTTCATCGTCTCCCAAGCTCTTACGGCCAAGTTTAAATTCAGCAGCCCAAAATTTCACTGTGGTAAATGATGGTGCAGAGTCCCCATACACAGAATCCAACTCATCTTTTATTTGCGAAGGCGTATTGCCTTTCAAAAACAAATATTTAATGACAGCTCGATACTCGATTTTGTCCATTTTCACAAAAAAACTCACATCAACTCAGTCAAACGACTGTTACATAAAAACTGCGCGTCCAAAATGGCTGAAACTTTGGTGAGTAACTGTCAACAGATGAACAACGAAATTCAGTAGCTTTTATTTACGAGTGCTGCCATCTTCACGTTGAGGTCGGAAACTTTTCAGACCACCCTCGTAGACTACTTTACTCGTTTTGAGATCTGAAATACTATAAACTAAATAATAAAAGATCGCATGTTCAAAGTGTACGATCTTCCTAATTATCATCTTACAGTACTTCAAACCACTTTAGAAGCAGCTCGAGCAGATTTAGACGTTCTAAAGATAAACTTGTTCCAGAATCAGTCTAGTTGAACTACTGCTTAAAATATGATAAAAGATCGCATGTTCAAAATGTACAGATTTCTTTTTAATTGCCATTTCATAGTGCTTCAAACTACTCTAAAAGCATCTCGAACCATTTTAATTGTTTTATAGTTGAAAATGTTCCAGACTCAGTCTAGCTAAACTACTGCTAGTAAAACAATACAAGAGCGCGTGCTCGAAGTGTACGATTTTCTTCTCAATTGCCATTCCACAATGCTTCAAACCGCTTTTAAAGCATCTTAACTCATTTTAGTTATTTCGAAGCTAAAGGTGTTCCAGAATCAGTCTAGTTAAACTACTACTAATAGAATAATAAAAGCCCGTATGTTTAAAGTGTACGATCTTCTTCCTAATTATCATTCTACAATGCTTCAAGCCGCTTTAAAAGCATTTCGATCCATTTTAATAATCTTGAAGTTAAGAATGTTCCAGAATCAGTCTACACTAATGGAAAAAATTAAAGGAACAAAAAATTTTCCACGTACCACGTGGAAAAATAAAATTTGCAAAATGTTTTTGCGCGCTATTTCTTAGGACTGCGTAATAACCGTAGCTTTTAAAAATTTGTGACTATAAGATCTGAATACTACAATTTTGAAGCTTTAAAATGCTTTTTTTAAAATCTCGATACGAGCATTTTTCACTGATACAGCATTTCTAAAATCATCAAAACATTTGGGAAATTTTTTGTTTTTTTAATTTTTTCCATTAGTGTAGTTAAACTACTGATGAAAAAATAATAAAATTCCGTACGTCTAAAGTGTACGATTTTCTTCCTAATTACCATTCTACAATGCTTCAAGTTGCTTTATTTGTTTTGAGCTTGAAAATGTACCAGAATCACCCTAGCTAAACTACTGCTTAAAAAAGAGTAAAAAATTGCATGTTCAAAGCATACGATTTTTCTACAGTGCTTCAAACCAATTTAAAAGTACCTCTAATCAGTTGAACCGTCTTGATTTTTGTTCCAGAATCAGTCTAGCTAAACTATTACCGAAGAACCAATTAGATAAAATGCTGAAAGTTTTAAATCATGGATTTCTAACAGATTAGCGAATTCCTTTTAACTTGTTTTTTATTAGAAACGTCAAAATAATAATTTCTTATTTGTTTCCTGCTGTTTAATCAGACATACCTAAAGTGCATTAGCTGTGGTTGGTCATTCAAAGCGATCGTTAATACAAAACTTAACTGGAAATTCAGCCTTTTTCACTTTCTGAATTTGCTATCTGAATCATCGGGACTGTAGATCTGTAGTATTATTGGAAAATTTACATCGAAATGACTTAATCTACTTAAAAAGGAGACCGGGAAGGAGACAATTGTCGTTTACCAAGACGATGATAAAACTGGATAGATGTAGCAAGAATTCTCAGGTTAGAAATTATTTAATCTACGCAAAACAAAAAAACACGTTCACTACATCAATTCTCAAAGTTCAAAACGGCATAAAAAAATTCCCACATAAAATCACAGCATATAAGTGCGTGTAACAAGATAATTCTTCCCATAACACTTTTCGATAGTTCAATCTTTAAGAATAAGAGAGAAAAATCGATAAGTTTACAATACAAGAGAGAAGCCTAAAATAATCTCATAAAATCGAATGAGTAAAAGGACTTGGGGGGATAGATAGATACACATAAAACCGCTGAATCGTTCATATTAAACCGGGATAAAAACGAGCGAACAAAGCATTTGCACAAAAAGCATCAAGTTTATACGTACGTAAGCAAGTTTTTGCATAATTTATTTCCAATCGAAATTTATGCATGCAAATGCGCAAACTTTCAAGTAATTGTTTCTGTTCAGAAGGCAAAGTCGCGTGTGTGTGGTTGTGTGTTTTCTCGTTTCTTTCGTCGTCGTTCTTTCTATAAAGGGGACTCGTGTTTGCGAATTGATACTGCCGCGATGCGACGATAATTTATATGAAATGAAAAACGGAAATAAATAACTCTTTTCGATTATCTTGCTTGAATAATGTTTTTATTTTACGAGGTGCAGTCAGGATTTTTTTTAACAGTTGAAAGGAATCTTGTTGTACATTTCTTTCAATATTGAAATGACATAGTCTGTTTTTACTATTTCAGTTTTCTTTTACACATTTGTAAAAAAAATGTTTTTAAAACGATTTGCGTTTCTCGATCACTACCAAGGCAGATTTAGAAGTGATGCGCCTGTATTGTATTTAGAAATAAATTTTATTCTCTGCAAAAATGTAGTCTGTGTAATCTACTAACATTTTTATGTAAATTTGCTGATAGCTCTAAGAAATTCACTTTTGAAATTAGAGACTTAATGGTAAATTATTCCGAAATGCGTGACGTCACCCAAATCAAACGCCTTTTCAAGTAATCAACTTCCTAAATTTGTTCTAAATTCCTATTTAAAGTGAAATCTTTCTTTGAGAATTTGTGTTAATTTGTCTGCGCAAATGTTAAGAGTGTTTTCCAACTAATAAATGAAAAAATGAAAATTCTATCGATTCCTTGCTGTATTTTTCTAGAATGCTCCACATTTTCCATACCATCAATTCACAGAATTGGATTAATCTCATGATATTCTAAACGACATGAAGCTTATGTTAGTATATAAAAATGTACTGTGTCGTACATTATTAGATTCTGTGATTTTTAAGGTGATATTTATGTCAAAGGTTAAGTTCCATATATGGAAACTTGATATATGATGTCTTACCAAGAAAAAAAAGAAAGGAAAATACCTGGAAGAGAAGAATGTATTGATCGGTGTAAAAATATTTTGGCTGTTACAAGAATACATAGGTTAAACAATAGATGTAGACAGTAATTTCCTGAGTCGTTCTTTGTATGTTACACGTTACTTATGTTATTTCCAACAGGGCAAAAGCATTTTAAAGCAACTCCATCCGGAGCGTGTGTCAGTTATAATAAATTTAGAGGATTTATATAAAAGTGGGTCGCATGAAAAGGATGTTCTCTTGAAAATATTATAATACCTAGTGTATGTATTTAGAGCTTACACAAAAATTTCTATTTTATTATCGGTTCACGTAAGTAGATATTTAGACGGTAAAGTCGAGAAAACTTAATGCTTTAAGCTTGTAAATTAATACTAAAATAACGTGACTAAAATATATAGAAAGCGAATGATGAAAACGTCGTTCCCATTATTTCCTTTACATCTAACGTCTCTTTAAGATATAGGCAGAGTGCGTTTCGTTGATTATTCCTTTACCAAAGGGAGGCTTTATATTATATCTTTCCTCTTCAGGGACAAACACGCGTATATTTCTCACAATTCTCGACGGCATTGATAATTAACTTGGAATTTATATTCAAACAAAGAACTATAGTTAGTGTAGTTTAATGTTGGCTATATGGACTGCCAAAGTGGGATTTCAGACAGATGAAATTCAAGGCGTCTGATAAAGTTGAGAGATTCTTTTGTTAAGACTTGAAGAAATAATTTAGCAAGTTAATGTTTATCTAATAAATATTTCTTTTGTTACAGGTTGGTATCATGAGATCAGATTTGACATGGATACTTAGGGGTTCCTCGTCTGATTTGGTAAGATACGCGGTTAAAACAACTGAATTACTAAAACAATCAATGACAATAGAAACTGATTTACAACTTGCAGACTACTTACAATCAAAATATTATCAACCGGTAAGAAATATAGTTGTGTGGAAGCTTTTCATAGTTAATTAAATGCTTTCTATTAAACATGCTAATTTCACAGCTGTGGCAATAGAAATGATCAATTTAATATAAAGACAGTTTAGTTGTAGAATTCTGTATTTATCCTTAGCATCATTTTTTTAGGTATAAGCAATCCTATTATAAAATGCACGATTTTTTATTACGGCTATATAAAAAGATATTAACAAAATTTGTTTCATAAACCTGAAAGTAATTCTCCAACAAACAAGTTTATTTTTTGTCATTTCTTTGAGTTCAGTAAGGTGATTTCGAAAGGTAAAAAGAAGATTTACGCCGCACTGAGAAATAGCAGCTGCTTACTTTATTTCTTTAATCGGTTTATATATTAAAGATTTTTCCAACGTCTTTATTTTTCTGTTGCTATTTCATTATATTGAATTTTATTGGATCATTGGCGGCGTATTTTTTATAAATTGCATTTGTGTACTTTTATTTTCTTGCTGTCATAATTAATTAGTCAATCAAAATATTTTACAAACTAATTAATTAAGAAAATCAATTATTATTTTTTAAATAATCAGTGTATAATGCAGCAATTAAATTTTCTATAGATATCTTGAATAATAAAAGATCTACGTTAATGATTAGATGCCGTAGATTCATGAGATCAAACATTATCTGCAAGTTTGCCATATACTTAAAATGTGTCAAAAGAAGGTAAATAAATATAAACTGCTTTGATTGATTGTTGTTTAAAAAAGGCAGTTTAGTCGCAGAATTGTGTGTTTGCTGAGTTTCGTGCATAGAAATAAAGATTGATGTTATCGATATCATTTTGAGTCCATGAACATTACAATTAGCAACTAAAAGAAAATTATTTAGTTACATTGACTTGATTGACTGCAATTTGGACTGCTACGTTTTTAATGTTGCACAACATAACACAAAAGTCGTTTCGACTCTTTGTAATTAGGGAGATATCTTGACATTACGCCCAATGGCGACTGGGCTAAATGTGGTGGAATATATTGACCCGTGGCCCACACATTGTCACTTATGACAGTATTAGCCCGTTAGAACTAGCTATCAACTCTTTTCAAATAATTAATACCTGCGTCGATCCTACCACCTCTAGACACATTGGGAAGTCTGTGGACTCACCCATGATGAGCGCTAACATCTTGTTCTATATGACGATCAACTAATTTTGTCTTCGCCGTATGAGCTTGTCGTGTTCTATATAATTTGAAAAACTAGTAGATGAAATGTTTACTCTCCAGTTAAAGTCGCAACAAAAATATTTCATTCTCTAATGGCAGTCTCATCTTTTATTTTTATTCCAGATGCCTACGTGCATGTTTGTATCGAGCGCTTAAGTTGAGTTACACTTTACCAGAAAACTTGTAGTCGGTGTCCATCAATATGAGTCACATTTGGCAGTCAACATGTGTTAAATTGGTTTATGATTATTTCTATCTTAGTGTTTGAGTTTTGTAAATACAAATACTGATACGGGAGTAACTATGACTCACAAGACAGCAGGTTTAGATTTAAATAGGATTTTTTGGCGATGACAGTAGGAGTTGTCTTAATGTATAGGGTGTTGTGAGAATCAGAAAAATTAAGCCTTTTCTGTCCTATAACTTTCTTTTCTGAAGTGTACCGTTTCCAAGATGTAGAATGTCTCACTTAGAATATCTGGTTTTTTCCATATTTCAAGAACGAAATGAGATGAGAGGCGGGAAATTGAGGTGTGCTAGACTCCACGCTAAGAAAGATTGTTACGCCATTGAAAGAATTAGAAAAAGTTTTTTGAAATCAGCGATTGATTTGGAACAAAAAGTTACTTAGTAGAATGCGTCGTTTTCTAGTAAAATCGACTTTTTTGAAACTTCTCAAGTTTACGTCATTTCAAAAACAAAATGCAATTATTGCATCACAACCTACTCTGTCCTTTCACACTTTTTCTAAAGTACACTGTTTTGGGCTACAGGGTGTCAAAATTCGTCTTTGATTAAACTTTGACATTCTGTATCTCAAAACACAAGAGCAACTTTCAGTTCAAAATTGATTCCTAATTTCGATAATAGACAGAGTTTTTAATTTCTCAGTAGTGTAACATTTTTTTTCTAGAGTGGGGGCTTAGCTCACCCTCAATTTTCCCCGCCTTTAATGAGAATATCAAACGCAAAACTACTACGTGAAACAGTAGACGATATTTCGTTTTTGAAATACAGAGAAAACAAGAAACTTTTAATGAAACTTTGGCACACTGTATCTCTGAAATGGTGCACTTTAGGGAAAAACTAAATTCATCCCCATCATTTATAGGAGAGTCGAGGCCGTTCCAATCCGTGTTGTGTTTCTGCTCACAAAAGACTTCCAATCTAAATTGAAACGCAGAACAAGCGGCTTAGAAAAATGAAGACTGCAAAATTTGGGATTGTTATATCTAGAGAACCAGTAGATGGATTTTCATCATCCTTGGATGTTAGTTTTTGATCGGATTTACATTCTACATAACCACAATTAGCAATTAAAGTACTATTTGGAGTCGAAAAAAAGCATTTGGAATCTTGGGGCGTTGTCTTTATAGTCCACCATACATTGTAGTGACACCGTCTTGTTTGAATTCCATTTTATACGCGTAAGTAATTTTGGAAGAGATCAAAATGGGAGTAAGGGGCATTGTTCCTAGAGAGTCAATTTATTATCATTTTGTGTAAAAACGAACAGATTTATCTTTTTGGATAGGAAAATTGCGTTTGGGGATCTATAAAGAGACTACTAGACAATATGTTTTGCATAAGTATTACTGAGAAAAACAAAACAATAATTAAGAATGTGATTGCTTTGTTGTTCTTTGACACGTTTTTAGTTTCGTGTTGGACTTGGGCGGCGCAAGAAAGGAATCGCACATAGTAACACCGATAGTCAGTTGTTTCTGTTAAAAGAACGTCTTATGTTTCGAGAATTAAAAATCGTTTTTGCTATAAAAGGTTAGCCTGAAATTCTTTGCTGGCATCATACGTGTCGTCTGATATACGGATAAATCAATCAAGACGCAGGTTCGAGTTCTTTCCGAGTTAGAAGATTTTTCAAAGTTTTGAAATAATTTCCACGTGTAAATTCACATTTAGTTATCATGACGAATAAATAGAGTTTGATGTGTTGGTACAATAAAATACCATAGAAGCAAGTTTCATATTACGCCACTAATAAATCGCAGTGGTTTGTCATATTGTAGTTGTTTGGGGAATTTTAAAACCCCAATATTTAATAAATAAACCCCAATATAACGAGATGCTAAAATATTAAAAGCAAACATTAAAGTCGGGCGAACGTAAAATATACATCCCCTATTAAATTCTGGCCGGGATAATAAATTTCCACTTGATTTAATAAAGAACACACACTCCTCGGACATGTTTATAATTAACAACGCACCACAAACCCGTGACAAATGTCGAGGGTTAAAAAGTTTCTCGCAGGACGATTAACTTTTAATAATACAGTTGATCTTTTCTAAGAGTCCAAAGTGAAAATTAAGGTTTATAAATCATAAATTCTCATCAAGGCGCCCCGCTTGTAGAAGATTTTTCCGTGTATAGGTCGAATTTGAAAATTTTAAACCCAGGCAGGCAAGACTAAAGTGGAACAACTAAAACTTTCCCTCCTTCCAACTTTGATGAACCTTTTAACCTGAATTTCGTACAAAATGAGCATCAGTTTAGCACGAGACCGACAACGTTTAATCTAAACACATACGTAGGTGGTGGGAAGATATTTGAAATCAATTCGGTTTAAAATAAATGGTTTGTAAGTCGAGCCGCAGATTGCTGCAAATATATGCGCATAATTTGACAGAGCTGAAATCCAAACTTAGTAAATTATTCACGGGTAAACCTCAGAATCTAACGTCGAACCAAATAAGCAAATCCACCTATATGCAAATAACTGGTATTATATGTGTTATTAGAGGGGGCCTTGCATTGTTTTGTAAACACGACGGAAACCTAGATTTTATTAATTCCGATTCAATCTAGTCAAAATAATAGAGGGGAAACCGGAAATCTATTACGGGGGAACCTACTACGTGCATCCTAGCGAAAGATTCTATCGATTTTTGCGAAACCAGCTTAAGCGAGCTATCAAATGGCCATCAGTTTCATTATATAAGATTATAAAGGGAATTATAATCCGATTAATTATGTCACCGCTGTCGTCAGTGGTGCGAAGAGAATCCAAAACTGAAAATAACAATGTCTTTGATATACTCTAATGGACGTGGAAAATCTCCTTTCGTGTTTTGCTCGAAATGAATCCTGATAGGTTTAAATCTGATTCACTAGGATGTAATTGATTGAAAAATGCGGGTTTTCCAAAAATGAAATTATAAAAAGCGAATTTGAAGTTTTCTTGTAAAAGCAGATTTTCCTCGGAAATATTTTGAAATTAGAAAAGCACGCATTTAGCAATTTTTTTTATATATTGCTTATCAATTCTAAAAATATATTAAATCTGATAATCAATTTCGTTACTAAAATCATTTTCCACTTTAGATTACTCACTTGTTAACTCAAAATAATTTTATTCATAACACCTCCAACGGAACAGATTATAAATAGTGAATCTTTAATACTCAAAAAGTTAAATTAAAGGAACTCTTTATTGGTGTTTTCATCTATCGAAATACGAGGGTGGTCTGAAAAGTTTCCGAACTCAACGCGAAGATGGCAGCACTCGTAAATAAAAGCTACTGAATTTCGTTGTTCATCTGTTGACAGTTACTCACCAAAGTTTCAGCCATTTTGGACGCGCAGTTTTTATGTAACAGTCGTTTGAGTGAGTTGATGTGAGTTTTTTTGTGAAAATGGACAAAATCGAGTATCGAGCTGTCATTAAATATTTGTTTTTGAAAGGCAATACGCCTTCGCAAATAAAAGATGAGTTGGATTCTGTGTATGGGGACTCTGCACCATCATTCACCACAGTGAAATTTTGGGCTGCTGAATTTAAACGTGGCCGTAAGAGCTTGGGAGACGATGAACGTTCGGGACGTCCAAAAACTGCAACTACCGACAAAAACATAGCCAAAGTTCACCAAATGGTGCTAGACGACCGCCGAATTAAAGTGAGAGAGATAGCAGAGGTTATGAACATGTCGAAAGAACGTGTTTGTCACATATTAAATCAACATTTAGGCATGAGAAAGCTGTCTGCGCGTTGGATGCCGCGTTTGCTTACGTTAGACCAAAAACGTGTTCGAATGAATATTACCAACGCTCTTTTGGCGCAGTTTAGGCAAAATAAATCCGAGTTTTGGCGCCGATTAATTACTGTAGATGAAATTTGGATACACCATTATACGCCCGAAACAAAAATACAGTCTAAAAAGTGGACTGCAGAGGGGGAACCGGCTCCAAAAAAAAGCAAAAACTGTTTTTTCGGCTGGGAAAGTGATGGAGACTGTTTTTTGGGATAGTCATGGAGTTATTTTAATCGATTATCTTCAAAAAGGAAAAACCATTACAGGAGCATACTATGCATCGTTACTTGACAAGCTGAAGGCAGAACTTGCGAAAAAACGGCCACATTTGCAGAAAAATAAAATCCTGTTTCACCAAGACAACGCACCGTCTCACACCTCAGCGGTTGCCATGGCGAAAATCCACGAATTACGGTTTGAACTGCCTGACCATCCGCCTTACTCACCAGATCTAGCCCCAAGCGACTTCTTTTTGTTCCCTCATCTAAAAATGGCGCTCGGAGGACAAAGATTTTCGTCAAATGAAGAGGCAATCACCTTCGTGAACAATTATTTTGCAGAGAAAAATGCCGAGTACTATTTGGACGGGTTACAGAGATGGGAGCATCGCTGGGAGAAGTGTGTAGAGTTACAAGGAGACTATGTTGAAAAATTAAAAAAAAAATTCAGAAAAAATGTCTTGTATCTTTGTTAGGTCGGAAACTTTTCAGACCACCCTCGTAATCTTTTTAGTACATACGACTGAATAACTTTTAATTAATGATCGATATTGAGCAACAACTTAGCTTTACTCGCCATAAGAATCAAGTAATCTTCATATTCTTATGACAACTCTTGACATTTGGTGAGTTTTCATCAATCACCCAATCAGAGGGGAGCAAGGAGGTCAAAGTTGGAAATTTTGTACTTTTTAAAAACAAAAAATCTGAATAACTCGAGAACTTGGAACTTGGAAGGTAACTGAATCATCAGATTCTTGAACTACACTGTGTGCGCGAAACGAACGCGGTGACACCTAGCAGCAAAAATAGACAAAATCCACTAGGATTTGATAGGCAGGCTAACATTTTGGGACCAAGGGCGCTGTCGTGTCAAACCCTTAAAGGATGTTTTGTCTCGTAAGGAAAAAATGGAGGTGAGATTTTGCACAAATATCTACACAATACTTTAATCTGTGTACTTCCTCTGATTCGGCCGCTAGAGGTCGCGATACGTAAAATCAAAGAGGGTTTCTAGTTCAGAAACTATGAAGGGTACGAAGAATTTTCGAGTACCATGGCAAACAGCCTAGTGAAAGAAACCCTAAAGTTCTCTAAAAAATCGTCTGGGTGGTCTGATCAACATTCAAGATCTGTGTTCTGAGAGCTTATCTACTCACTCGAAAAAAACCCAACTCGATCCGGTTAACTCCACACTTTTTCTTCATGGCATGCCAAGTTACCTACTAAAAAATTCCCAACTCGTTTTTCTTTTCTAATCTAAAGAGTATTATCAGGCCAACAGGCTTAGATGAATACCTGTGGAGTTGGGTCTTTGGAGTTAATTAGAAAAAAAAAACGAATGTAAAACAATAAGGGACAAAAATGATCAAATAGCTTTTTTTCCTACGAAGTCATTTTCAGGTTGAAAACTCAAACAACTGAAAACGGTGCAAATACAGCCCTTTAAGTTAGACAGATAAGTCTTTTGAATAAATGTATCTTAGTGGCCTATACATAATTTTGTAAACAAATTTCAAATCTTTCCAAAAACATTCTCGAAACCTTTCTGTTCCATCCCTTGTAGTAACGTTATTTTTGGGCGATTAATGTCGGGTAGCCAATAGCAGCGTTGCGATTTCAACTAGAAACAATCAAGAAATTGAATTTTAAAAATCTTCTTTTAAATTTGACTTTGCTGTTTTGTTCCAATCAAAAAACATTTGTAGCGCATGCTTTGCTTATCTTTTTAGAATATTCTTTTATGAAACTGATTAGCGCAATTATCAAGTTACTTTGAAATTCACAAGCAGGTTTATCCCCCTCTCTCCATTGCCAATAATTCTCGTCTTAATCACTTTTATTTAAGATGCGCAGCTGGTCGCACCTTATCAGGAAGTAGGAATTCTAAAAGCGGACATCCATTTTTCTAAAAGGAATATGTTGATAGTTTGAAATTTGAGTTATCTGACTGGTGATTTGTATTTTCAAATATCTTGGGATTCCTAAAATTACTTTGAATTCAACATTGCCGCTTTTACATATAAACCAAAATTGTTGTTTTAATTCTGTAATTAAGATCAAATGTAATTTGATCTCTAGCTAAATAGCTTTGACTTTTCTTTCTAGTCCTCAACTTCAGAGCTTAGCTTAGTGTGGTGTTAATGTAGCTTTGATAGTTAAAACAAGGAAATTATAGCAAATCTGGCGCCCAACTAAAGGTCAAGTTTTAATTGCTGACTAAGTAGTTTTATCACTGCCAGATCTGTTTTCGTCTTGAAGATTATCTTTCAACATATCGGATCTTAGTTTGATATTTTTGTCTTCGACTTTAAAATCGGTATCAGTGCGATGTGACTATAGTCACATCTTCTCTTTGATAGTTAAAACCAAACATTTATGGCGAGGAATTTGGCATCAAACGAGGAACCAATTGGTGAATTTTGTTTACTGACCAAATAATTTCATTTTGAACATTGTCTTTCAACATCTGGTTAAGGTTCGTCTTTTACTTTGGACTTCAGTGTGACCAGTTTTTTCTACTTTGGAACTTTTCAACTTCATTGTTACTGTGACTTTGGCTACGCCTTTTGTTCAATAGTTAAAACAAGAAAATTGTCGTAGCCAATTTGGGGTCTACCTTGGGGCCAATTAGTCAGCTGTGTTTGCTGACCAAGCAGTTTTATTTTTTACCATTCAATCTTTGTTTTGAGAATTAACCATTAATATACGAGCTAGATTAGTAGTATCTTGAACAAAAGTTTTGACTTTTATTTGTCTCTACATGTTTGTTCAATAGTTTAAACCGGAAAACTCATCAATTTGTCACACCCTGGTCTGTTTTTATTTTAAAGATCATTTCTAACATGTGAGTGAGAGTATTGATATAATTTCGTTCAAACTTTCTGTTCGATAGCTAAAACTAGAAAAACGTTGTAACATATTTGGCGCGTGAACGTGAGTTCAATTAGTAAGCTTTGGTTTGAAGATTATTTTTCAACAGGTGGATGAAATTAGTTCTGTATTTCGAACTTCAATGTGACTGACCATACCCTCGTTTTATAGTTGAAACTAGAAAATGATCAAATTAGCAACTTTTTGCTGACCATGATTATTCTTTAATATGTGGGTGATGTTAGGTCTTTATTTCGAACTAAAATTTGACTGTTCTTTGCTTTTGACTTCAAAACTATAGTAATATACTTGCACTATAGTTGAAACTAAAAAGTCGCAGCCAATTTGGCAAGCAACGTGGGGCCGATTAGTGAGTTTTGTTGACTGATCAATATTTATTAGCCCTGTTTTGAAGATTATTCTTCAGTGTGTGGGCAAGATTAGTTGCTTATTACGAACTATTTTTTGTTTAGCCTTTAGCTTCAGGTATTGGTTGCGGTTTTGATTTGTATTTGGTCACGTCGTCTGTTCTAAAATTAAAACTATAAACTTATCAAATTAGCAAATCTGACGCACAAGGTGGGTGCGTGTTTGTTTTGAAGATTATTTTTCGACATGTGGGTGAAATTGCTTTTTATGTCAAACTTTTGGTTTTCTCTTTTCGACTTTGGCAATGCGATTTTGGTCACACTTTCTCTTTCTTAGTTAGAACCGGAAAATTATTGCAGCAAATTTGACGATTAGTGAATTTTTTTGTTATCCAAGTAGTTTTTTAACATGTGAGATTAATTCTTTATTTTGAACTCAGTTTGACTTCTTCTAGTCCGACTTGAGATCTTAGTTGCGGTATTGATATGACTTATCATCAGTAAATTGGCAATTTGGCACCTAATGCGAAAATGTGGAACCGATTAGTGACTTTTGTTTGCTGACTAGGTAGTTTTATCATTCTTGAGTCCGTTTCCGTTTAGGAGTTAAACATATATGTGGGATTTGTCTTCTATTTTGAACTTCAGCTTGACTTTTCTTGTTTTCGGCTTAAGCTTAACTGTGACGTTTATGTAACTTTGGTCATTTGATAGTCAAAACAAGAAAACCATTGTAAGAGATTTGGTGTTTAGCGTGGAGCCTATTAGTGAATTTTGTCTGTTTTATCAGTTTTGGGCCAATCTTCGTTTTGAAGATTATCGTTCTAATTGTGGATGATATTAGTCTTTTGATTTGAATCTTAGTTTCATTTCTAAATCTCCATCTACAGAGCTTAACTGCGGTGTTAAAGTAAATTTGATCACATGTTGTTCTATAGTTAAAATCAGAAAATTGTCGTAGTCAATTTGGCGTCCAACGTGGAACCGATTAGTAGGTTTTAGTTGTCGGTCAAGTAGTTTTGTTCTGAATTTGGATGAATTTTACTACCCCAGGTCTTTGTTAGCTAGTGTAACGTGCAACCACTGTCTACAGAATTAAGCAGACTACTTTTGATCAATTCTTTAATTACTACTTTTGAATTGCTAAGTAGCCCAATAAATTACGGTATCACTTATAATACTGAATAGTAATATTATAAACATTGTGCCCTGTTGTAGCAAAACATTTTCTTGCAGGAACAACTGCATCAATTTTATATAGTAAATAGAAATCATGAAATTTTAACATGAGAACTTGTTTTTAAACTCTTAATGTACGACTACTCAAGGTTCCCGCTTTATTAAAATGCATATTTCCAGGAAACCCATTGGGTCTCATTATCTTGTCATTTAAATATAAAATGCAATCAATAACAAATCGAATAGTTCCTAGAATCGCAAAGCATTATTACCACTCTTGTACCGCTTGAATTTTTTATTTGGGTAGGTAAATGCAACTCTTCTCTCACTGCTAGTAAAGATCGCCGATGTTTAGTAGTAAATTTGAAATCAATATTCAATGCATTCGGAAGAGAAAGGTGCGAGGGGTATAATGGGAGTTAAAAATTTGCTCTCCACCTACATTCTGCAATAGTAAACAGCATTTAGGTGTTCGGAAACCCATGAGGTTACTCAATCATTGTTTAAAGTTTAATACGACCGTCACGACCGCTACTTTATCCTTTTCTAATGGAGGATCCTTTTTGCCTTGGTTGTGGTAGTATTTCAGTAGGGCAGACGTGCTTTCAAGAAGTTAGTAGTAGAGTGGTTTAAAGGGTGTCGTATATCAGTGCTTTGTAACGTGTATCAATTTTACAATAAAAAATGAAAGAGCAAAGTAAGAAAAATAACAAAATAAATGTTGCTGGTTACATTTTAATGGGAATAAGGTATTATTTAAGTGGTTTCGTTTTTAGCTTCTTATAACACACGTTGGAAAAATTTTATCCCATTTCCTTTACATGAATAAATGTAATCTATCAATCACCTCCAAAAAGAGAAATAACCTTGTCTAAAAGAAAGAAAAGTAAGATTTTTCGAGTTTTCCAATCTGAGTTTCTTCTAATATTTGCATACAAATAATTTGAGTTCGATGTTCTTATAAAAAAAAAAGAAAGTTAAAATTGGACACCGGATATAGACCTAAATACATACCTTTATCCTCTAGTCGTAAGATACAGACAGAAAAATATATGTCAGTGTTCGTAAAACTTCTGATAAAATTATGTATATTTATACATACATTCAGTCGTGTTATACGAAGTAAGAAAAGAAAAAGAAGAAAAAAAGAAGGAAGAAGGAGTTAGGGCCCTTGGGTAAAACTTTTCTTTATTATTGATTTAGTTATAAAACTGGCATTTCCTTTAAGCGTTACGTGCTCTATCTGACATCCTTTCGCTGACACGAGAACAATACTTGTAAAATATTCCTGGATGATAAATACAAAGGTATTACAGTGGTATAATAAAATGCTCATTAAAACCTTCCTTTATTTTAAAGAGCTCTGTATCAAGCGCTGAATACAATGAAAGGATAATGTAGTTGTAAAAGAACAAAAACTGCTTTCATCTGCTTCCCAAGATGTGCTTTGTTGGAAAAAATAATAATATAAGAAGAGGAGAGGAAAAAAATAATAACATCCAGTTTTTCTTCCGATAATTTATAGTTTACTTTAAAGGAGGGTAGTTGCTTTGTTTAGAAAAGCTCCAAGGAGTGATTTTGATAAATGGACTAAACAATTAAAGAGCCAGTCTTTCTCGCTTGGTATAAATTTGAATATATTTCCAGTTGAAAATGGGTCTGACTGAATGAAATTGTATGAATTTTTTACATTATTAACATTAAGCTACACACGTGAGTAATATATTATTCGTCTTTCTTTTGTTTTGAATCAACAAGTGAGGCTATGAATTTATTATTAGCATCAGATATGCAAGCATTATACTTGTAATTTTAAAACGCGTCCAAAAACACTTTTGCTTTTGTTCAGCTTTTAATTGTAATTCTCCTGAAGGGTTTATTTCAAGTTAAATCTTTTTAATGGGGCTCAAAAATAAAGATTGCTTAATGCCTACAAACTTTAAAGTCGAAATCAAAAAAGGAACTTAAATTTAGCTTAAACGATTCAAATTCGGTTTGTGACAAGTGTTTTAGATAATTTTGTTGAAATTCACAAACTCAAACAATTAGTTCTATGTAATTGAAGAAGATGCCTAATTTTTCAAGAAAATTTTCAATGCTCAGAAACTCTAAGGGAAAATAAATCATAATGACTGTCCTTCGTTCTACAATTCTTCAGTTTCTTCTTGATTACGTTCAATCCGGCTTTTTTGTACTTATGAATTTACATTGACGAAGTCTGTTCTATCACGTCTTGACATCTACTTGTAGTCGTCTCTGACTATGTCCATATTGGCTAAGTAACAATAATCTTAAATTTTTTAAATGTCAGATTTACTTTATGATCCCATTCGTTACACAATTAAGTTTTTTTCAGTTTTTTGACTTTGGCATGTTTAGATCCCTTCCGTTGCTTCGCTACTACGTCACATGCCAGCCTGCAGTGCTGAAGCGTCTCTTCTTTAATCATCTTTGAGGAGGTAGTTTTGTGATCGTCTTAGGTGGGCACTCATCAACCATCTTCTAGCTTTGTCTTTCACAATATTCTTAAGTCAGCTATAATCTTAGCACATATCGGGCTTTATCCTTTGGTGGCCTACCTAGTCTTGTTTTGACTTTCTTAAATCAGCTCTACACACGGGTCCGACTTTGGTTTGCTTTTCTCAAAAAACAGTAGACCGTTGCTTATACCTGTCAAAAGCATAAAAGACGAACAGCGGTATCCGGATTGCTTGAAAAAATGATTGGTAGTGGCCGAATTGTTTCAAAGCCATTTCCATACTTCTATCAGCAAAACAAGTTCCATCCATATTATCCGTTTCCGATATATAAACTGTAACAATCTTTAAAGAAAATTTATTTCCAATTCAACGGTTACTCACTAAATAACTTTAAGTCTGTTATTTAAATTTCTATCTTAAACACAATCAAAACAATTTGGACGCCAGAGCCTTTTTGTTAAAATTGGAAAAAAAGACTCAAAACAGACGTGGTGTTTATCAATAAAATATAAGACACAAAAAAAAAACAAATAAAAAGAGAAGGCCACTCTTTAACACGAGTGAAAAACCTTTTTAATCCTTACTAAATAGAGGTAACGTCACCCTAGTTTAATTAACAACTAGGTTAACAAATAAACATCAAGAACAGTACTTAATTATCAATAAACAAATGGATATTCATAATTTGGAATATATTTGAATCATTGAATATTAAATGTGTTTATACTCATGAAACAAGTGGATATCATTGATAGCAACTAATTGTCCATAAACAAATGGATATCAACAATATCGAATATATTTAATTATTAAAAATAGTGGATTTTAACAATAACCACTAGTTCAAAAAAAACCCAATAGGTGTCACCAAATTGCAATATAACAAGTTTCACCTTGTCGTATGAACAAATTTCAGAGACAAAATAAACTTAACTCACAGTTTAACTCACAAAAATGTATGTACTTCCTGGTTTTAGCACATTCCCATGAGAAGCTATGCATTCAAGGCTGGTTGCTGGGTTTTGTTTGTTGACCCAATACCATTAAATTTGTGAGGTTATGAACGATACTACCTCTGCTGAATTTCTTGCTCAAATTAATATGAAATTCATATTATTCTGATTTTTCGAATAGTAGTGACAGGATTTTAACTTGAAACCATTTCAAAAACCATTCATGGACACACCCTTATAACTAAAGGCTAAAATAAAATTCCACAACACGAAGAAACTAATTAACACAATATTTGTTCAGACTTCGCAGAAAAAATCTAATTTTTGATTGCAAAATTCTAACTGCAAATCACAAACAACCTGTTGATCGTGCAACTTCTTTCACAATCCCTTGTCTCAGCTCAAAACGGAAGGACCCCGCCCTAGGAAGAGTCCAATTTTTCCGCCAAATTTCAAAATGTGAACTGATTAAGATGATACAAATTAAAACTACGGAGAAAATCCAAGGCCTAGGATTAAGATTTTACTTTATTAAATTAAATTAGAATTTCTAAAGAATTATCAAATACAAATAAGATTTTTAGACGGGAAAATAACGAATATTCAAAAAAATGTTGAAGGATATTTGTATGGGGGATTCCCACAAAAACAATAAGATCCGTATTTTTCTATAAACGACGATTTTAAATAAGAAAAACTTGAAAATATAGAATTCCTAATTCAATTTAATCAATGAACAAATCAAATTTTAAATTCAACGATAAATTATAAAAATTGACATAAAAAAGTCGAGAGTATGCATCCACATTATTTTATGACACTCTCGTACCAACATAGAGTAATAAAATATTGGCGGGATTTTAGAAAATTTAAATAATTTTATGACGACGAGTAACGAACCGTTACAAAACAGAAAACGAAATAAAAACAAAAGACAATCGTTGGTGTTTGGATGGCTTGAAAACCATTCCCCTGCAACTAGCTACAACTAAAGCCCCATCTCAACACGACGTCTCAATCTTGAGATAGAGTGTAATAAGCAATCGTTTGAAAGTCATTCTGCTGCCACTATCGACAACCAAAGTCTCATCTTGATACGACGTCTTGTATCTGAGGTATAGGATATTCGTAAAAATCAAAAATAAAATATCCAGACGGCTTGAAAACCTTTTGCCTGCTACTATCAATAAAACAAGTTCCATCTCGGTACCACTATCCGTTCCCGAAATATAAACAAAAAAAAAAACAACACCAAATTCTATCTCAATACCCTATCCGTTTTTGAGATATAAGCAAAAAACGAAAAGAAAACAGAAGACGATTGGTGGCGCCCGGATGACTTTAAAACCATTTCCCTACCGCTAGCAACAGACAAAGTTCCATCTTGATACAACATCCCATCTTTGAGATATAGTATACCCGTATCTGTAAACAAAAAAAAAAAACAACAGACGATCGGTGGCGGTAGTATTGAAACCCTGCCACTGCCAGCAACCAAAATCCCATCTCAACACGACGCGATGTCTCAATTTCCAGATAAAGTATATTTGTCGAAAAAAACAATAAGCAATCGTATTTCCGAGATCGTTTGAAAATCATTCCCCTGTCACTACCGACAACTAAAGTCTCATCTCGATACGCTGTCTTGCTTGTCTCTGAGATATAGGATATGTATCAAAAAAAAAAACAAAACACAATCGGTGGTACCCAGATGACTTGAAAAACATTCGCCTACCACTACGAACAAAACAAGTTCCACCTTGGTACTACTATCGGTTTTCGAAATATAAACAGAAAACGAAAAGAAAACAAAAAACAATGAGTGGTATCTGGATGGTTTTAAAGCCATTCTCGTACTTCTAGCAACAAGACAAGTTCCATCTTACTATCACTATCCGTTTCTGAAATATAAACGAAAAACGAAAAGAGCAAAACACTACCACTGCTAACAACCAAAGTTCTATCTTGATATGACATCCTGTTTCTGAAGTCCCTTCTTAACACGACGTTCCAATCTTGAGATATAGTGTATTTGTCAAAAGAACAATAAGCGATTGTGATTCCAAGACCGTTTGAAAGCCATTACTAACAATCAAAATATCATTACGATGCGACATTCTGTTCTTGATATATACATAATATTTCTCAGAAACAACAAACAATAGACGATCTTAGTCTTAGGATCTTCTGAAAACCACTACCAACAACAAAGACATTTCGTTTCTAAGTATAGAATATCTGCCAAAAAACAACTCAGGGTCATTTGACAACTATTCTCCTCCAAATCTTACCTTAATGCGGTCAACATCCCGTTTCTGAGATATAAGATAACTGACAAGAAAAATAGTATATGATTAGTGATCAGTTATTGCCATTACTAGCAAACAGAAACTTTGCTTACCACTAGCAACAAATTAAGTTGCATCTCAGTACCACTGAGCCTTTTTGAAATGTAAGCAAAAAACTTAAACAAGTTGAAGTCTTGAAAGACTATCAGTAAATTGTTTCATTTCGGTAGCAACTACCAAAAATCGAAGTCTCGTCTCGATACGAAATCCCATCCTTGAGATAGGGAATATCAAAAAAAAAATAGACAATCGGTGATGCTAAGATCATTTGAAAGTCACTCTTCTGCCACTTGATACTCCAATCAGTTCCTGGCTAATAAAACAAAAGACACTTTAAACCACTGTAGTAGCAAGACTAACCGGTTTCAAGTTTTCTACCAAGGTGTGAGTCAACATATTACAGTCTCGGCCAATTTTATCGTAGGCCAAAACCAATTCTTTAGATGAGAAGTGTCTTCGGATCAGTTTTAACTTGTTTTTATTCAGATATGTTAAAAAGGTCATTTCAATAAGTGTAATCACCCATAAAAAGTTTTGATTTGTTTTTTAAACTTTCTGCTGAAGTGGTTTCTGACAGATTTTTTCTTCCTGCGATTTGAAGCTGAGTAGATTCAAGACAGATAGAACAATAATAATCTATAACGCAGAAAATAAACGTCAGGTAGCCTCGGTGTTTTTCTATTGAATAATGTTGAGACAATGTTTTGTTTTTTTTATTATATGAAGGAAGATATTTCAGTCTTGTCATTAGATTTAACACAATCAATTAACAGAATTAAATTATACAGTTACTTACCTTTAGATGTTAGCGCCTTCTGATAAGCAATCGTAAAACTAATTTGTTTCTGTTTTTTCTTTAAAGTTTTACTGGGTGGCGTGATAGTATTTGAATAAAATCTGATAACAGTTATTAATTCAGACTATACTGAACTGAATAGAAATATTAATAAACAGAGCAAAATGATTGTTCCCTGAAAGATGATTTATCATTAGATTAGTTCTGTAATGTACGAGCGAAACTAGTTAAACTTCAGAGCTTAGCCATCAACGTCCAGTATAGAATCCAGCTTAAAATATGCTAATTCCCATGGCAATCAATTATCACTGTTAGTTTACATAATTGTGCAAGGTATTGTAGTTATAACCTGTAGTATAATAGGCCGGATACCGCAATATTATTGTTGTGTCCGGGTCACCAGCTGCACTATAATTAGTATTACATGAGGGTGTTTGTACAGGATAATAATGTGTAGCATAGCGACACCATTTAGCTCTTCATTATCACTTGCAAATTTTCCGTCTATTTCATTTTTAATTAAAATATAATTAATCAACGAGCGTGCGTGTGAGACAGTGAAACTATATATCTGTGCGTAAATGTATTCAAAACAAAAAAACCAAGGGAGAAACTCCCAGAGAGTGCGTGTAAAATGGTCTTTAAATGTCGCTCGCAATCGTATACCATATACACGTCCTAATTTATGCAACATAGGCATTAATACTGCTTAGTTAAGGAAATTACGGCATATTAGGGTATGTTTTGTTCAATCACACTCCCTTGTGCGTTCCATTTTACTTATAGTTTACGTTTGTAAGAGATGCGATGATTCGCTGAATAAACAATCAGATTTAGGTCTTGAAATCCTATTACCCTTATTATCAGGATTTGTTTTCGTATAAATATTAATATCTTGTGCAAGTAACATGAAATCCTGGAATTTTATGTGGGTCCCTTCTGTTTTTATTATCTTGTTAACGTTTTATTTTAAAAAAAGGGAGAGAACTATTTCGTCCACTGTCTCTCAACATTGTGTCTGTCAGTTATGTGTCACGTTTATATCTTAATTTTGTGATTCCAAGCTCGTCTCTGTTTTTATGTACGTTTTTCCATATTTGAGGTTAATTGTCTGAAAAAATTCTGGATTTCTATGCATTGAAACTCTAGCGTAGGTTAGCGTGAATACTAGTCCTGCATGCTGGTTATATTTTAAATTTGCGTTGCTAATTTTATAATTAATTTGTATTATAATGCACGCTTTGAATGGAAAGTTGTATTTAGAACAGGACTGTTTAAGGTAGCAATTTTATAGAAGTTTTACATTTATGCAAATCCTCCTACTGGGGGTGGGATGTCAGTTTCTTTGTAATAATTATATTATACATGGCATACTTTGTAAATCACCTTGTATATTTTTAATGATCACTTCGAAGATAACAAAGAAAGAGTTACGGTAGCCCCTCGGGAGTCCGTGCCGATTTACACTATATCTGATGGTTGGAAAATTATTTGTGCCTCGTGGTTCCACGCAAGTTTATTTTGAGTTAGGAAACTAGTATTTGATAATAATTGGGAGCTAAGTTATGGTGATAAAACTTTTTGTTTCGGGTTTACCGACTGATTTCTAGTTTCTATAAAAGGCTTCGTTTTAGGTCGAGTTGCTGCAAATTGCTAATATAACAGAAGCTTTATTGAACATTTTTGGTGAGTTCGGGGCTTTGTCTGTATCACTGCTGGACATTCTCCAAGCCTTTCGCTAATGCTCTTTAAGTCTTGATTTTAAATTTTGACACTTCCTGATAATAATAAAATTGTTTGTAATTGGTAGCAAATAAAAATTATTGTCTGAGATTCTTTAATGATTATTAGAAGAAAATCGATTTTTAGAATACTAGATCTAGTTTTTAGAACAAAAAATTATTTTACTAGAGTTAGTAGGTTTTAAGGGGTATACCAGCTAGTCGAACCGATGTAGGCTATACGCCTTTTCTATCATATAGGAAGACAATATGAATAATAAGAGGGGAAGGAAGGTTATATCAGGTTGTCAGTCAAAAAGAAAAACAGTCACGATGAGAAGCACTACTACTGCTACAATACCAAACAGATTAATTGAAATCAATCGTAATACTTGCAAAAGTTCTTTGTTTTTACTAATAACGCCTTGGCATCAATTCTATTAGGTTGTGGCATGTACTAGACTCTGAACCATACTTTAGAAATTGCCCAAATAAGCTTTTTCTTCGTAGTACAATCCATTTTTCCCAGATGCATTTGGCATACAGCCCACAAATTCTCTATAGGATTTACGTCAGGGGGATTCCCCGGCCAGTCCAAGACAGTTAGTCTATGATGTTTAAAGAAGTTCATCATTTTTCTGTATGTATGTCAGGGTGCTAGATCTTCCTAAAATATACCGTTGCTTTTGTAATTCTGGAACCATCGTTTCTATTAACAGTAGTTGGTATTTCTCACTGTTCATCATTCCAGACATAGGTACAAGTGAATCAAGTCTATAAAAAGAGAAATATCCCCAAAACATTTGCTCTCATCAGAGAACAATACGCTTTTCCATGTTTCTATGAGTGTATCTTCTGCTCATGCAAATTTATTATCCTTCAATTGTTTTTTTACGGATCTTCTAGCAGGTCTTCCTACGATGGTACGGTACTCTTCCTAGCATATTTTCTACTAGAATCCAATAAATGCTGATCATGTCTCTTACTTGTCTGTCGTTTAGCTTCACATTTTCCTTTCCTCTTAACAGAAATTTTTTGTGAATCTTGGTACCGCTGATAATTTTGTTAACAGTGGCTACACTCGCTTTAACTACAGCTGCAATTTTTGCCTGTCTTCGAAGTGAGCTCAAACACTGTGGTCATTCTTACTAGGCTTTCCATTAATGTATTTATTAATTAATTAAATGTTACGGCCTTGTCTGTTCTTGTGAGAGTGTTCAGTGAAAAAAATTGGGAAATTTATAACTTAGTTTTTGATAGAATGAATAGGAACGTCTGACTTGTTTGGTAGTCTCGACCATCAAGACAGTTGGGTTGTTTATTGGGATTTGAGGGACTCTAGGCCATTTCTAGGCAGTCGATCTGGCGGGAGAGTGCTTGAACCTTTTCTTAGTCTTCTTGGTATTAGTCCGAGGAGTGTCACTAAAGTATTGAGGCTAGTGGTTTGTATTCGCATGATTGACCTCATCACGAAACATTGTGTTTCTAGGCCCTCTCTGCGCTGGTATAAGGACCCAAGGCGGCTACCGGTGAAGTTTCCCTTTATTTCAAAATCCATACCTAACATTGCCTGTTCTTATTATTCCATTGTCACATTTGAGTCTAAGGTCACCAAAAATACATCTAGTTTTAAAGTCTGTAGGTTCCGTAGTGGCACGTCATTTAGGAGTTGGAGACCAGATCTGTTCCTTGACTTCATAGCGCTATAGTCATGGTCAGATCATGATTATTTCTGTTGTTGAGCAGTAGAAACGGTATAGGAAGATAATTTATAATCTGGTATACTGCAGTGAAAATGGAAAAAGCGGTAACTGCTCTTAGACAAATTTTGAGCAATAAGCGAGTTAAGAAAATGATTTACTTCATATAAAAGAAATATGGATTGGAGTTTGTTCTTCTTTAGGTAACATTTCATGTGTTAGCTTAGAATGTTATCGGCGAAACCAACAATTGGAGCGGTAAGTACACATTTTTCTGGCATTTACCGCTTTTAGAGCTAGATCAAGTACCAGAATGGCGGTTTGAGTGATGATGATGAGTGATGGATGGTTAGTTCTCGTTCGTTCGCATAACACAAGACACTTATCAGCCCGCAGTGTCAGCAAGAAGCATGGATGCATGTCTTTGTCAGTTGGTTGGAACCCTTGTCGTAGCGAGCCCTCAGAGCAAAAAAAGTGATGTGTACCGAACATCCATCTACGGAGCTTTATTTGTGGTAAAAAAATAGCGTCCTTCTTTTTAGAACCACACCACCGCGCGTCCCAGGGTCGCAATGGTGGATACCGCTTTTAGACGGCCGGTTGATGATTCATCTCAGAACCTGCTTGCAGAGCACGAACAATTTGGCGATGTCTGTATACGGGTTTTCCCCCAGATTGACATCGTTCAGCGGCAACTGCAGAAATGCTGAGACGTCCTGGGCCTTCTATTTCTAAGGTATATCTGGAGCATGGTGGAGGGAGTTTTCGGCAACAGGAGTGCCCAACTCTAATAGCAAGTATAGTCATGGTGGACACACTTTACCAGAGCATCTCTACTTTTCTGGATAACACATGAATCTTTTTTTCATAAGTCTTATAACATCATAGTTCCTAGGCCTTCTCTGCACGGGCACTCCAGCTTGATGGAATTGGAAACTCCTTTTAATAGAATTGGTTAAGAATTACAACTTTAACAATGTTTTAAAAGTCAAATGAACTGTCTTCAGGCAAGCAGCAACACATCTCGCGTTGATTACATACAGTACAGAGTAATGTGGGACCTACCTGTATAACTCTGATACTATCTTCCTGTTAAAAATAAACAGTTCTGTCATTTTTTTGAATCTACGTTTTGTTTAGTTGAGTTTACAATTAAATTATTTTTGAATCTTTTATCACTGGTGTTTGAATATTTTGTTTCTTATACCTTAAAAACACCATAAGATAATTGTAGCCGCAGTCCTATATTTTTTTTTATAAAAAGTCGTTACCTTCATTAAAAGCGAAGGTATAAAGTGAAACAGACAAATCTTTGGATCTCTGGAAAATTAATGAAAGAAGTCAGTATAACAAGCATAACATTTATTTAATTAAAAGAAAATTATTTTGTTGTGATTGGAAGTGCGTCAAGACAAAAACTTTTCGTAGAATTCCTTGTATAACTAGTATATTTCAAGTTTGAATGAAACTTCATTAATTACATGTTGGAGAAGTTTTGTTTTTTGCTGTACACTTTAGGTTACTTGAGGTGCGTATTAAAATTTAATTATAATTCACAAAACCGTTTTCCCATTATAATTTAAATAAGAACAGACCTTGAAGAGGCAAAAATAAAGGGAAAAAATCAATAGGAACAGAAATTCTTTCCAAACATTTTTCTTAATGAATGTTCCTTTCACCATAAACATAAAAAATTCATTAACCACGATCTTTTAATGGCCAACCCTCATTAAGTCACCCTCTTTAACAAATCATGTTCACGTAATTAAATTTCCTTATTATTAAATTACTCCTAGTTATTAGTGTTCGCCACTTTATTGTTTCAAGTTTTAATTTAACAGAGAATAGAAACTTTTGTCTGAATTGTTTTTTATTAATATTTTAAACGCGGATATGTGAAAAAAGAGGAAGTAAAGAAAAAATTGGAAACTTTCATCTGATATAGACAACTCACCGAGGAAATATTAAAACAGGCGGTAAGCAAATCACCCTGAAAAATAAACTTTACAACTTCAAAGTTTCCACAGTTAACCAGAAAACTTTTGAAAACACGTGATAGATTACACCGCGTAAAAGGGGAAAAACATTTTGCATCCTTCCACATTTCTCACGCCAGATTTTAAACTCTTGGCACTACAAAGATAGCATAGGGATGACGAGGATATTTTTTTCCTTAAATTCCAAAAAAAAAGAAAAAGAAGAACTTCTAGGAAATTTTTACGTATCATTACTCAACTTGAATTAATACCCCGAGTTAGATTCCCTGAAATTCCTTTCTCTTATTTTCGGCCGTTTCAGTCGACACTTTTCATTCTTGTTCAACCGAGAAAGAGATGACTAAAAGGTTGAAAGGTATACGTTCGACCAATTTTTTTTCGAACGAATTAAGTACCAGTATCGATACCGAGTAGATTCTCGACTCCGACCTAAAATGTTACACTAACATGTGTTACCTTTAGTTTAGTTTTTTGCCTACGTTTCCCACATTTGCTGGCATCCTTCTGAATGATTCGTCGCTTATTTTGTCTTTTTTCAAAAGCTCTCGGGTAACTCGAACCGTAGGTACAGGAGAAATAAATCGCTCTTTGTAAAAAATGTAGCCATTTATGTAACGATCACGAGCTTTTCACTTTTTGAGGGTTTGAACCTGATTGAACGGCTCATGAAGGCTCTATTGGCTTGTCGTATTTACCTTTTCAAGCCAATTTATTAAGTGTCACTTCCATTCCGTTCTAATGAAAGCAATTCTTTAAAACGAGGTTTAATTTTGGTTTTACTGTTGCAGGGAAATAAAGGTGTGGTTTTATGTAGTGTATGTGGAAAAAAGGGGGGTGAAAGAAAAAACAGGGAAAGAATATCTTGTAATTTTAACAATAAGTAATTTTATTTCCGAGTAAAACCTCTACTGGAGCTCCCTGTTTTCGGATTGTAATTATTTATTAAGTTAAATTAGGGTAACAAGTGCACATAAATTTCTAAACAAGGTCCTCATAATTATTTCAAGGAGTTAGATAATGACTTTGTTATTTTTACTGATTTATTCCGTTTAAAAATAACTTGATTTTTTTACGTAATTGTCTTTCTATTTCGGTTTTGTTTACGTAAAATTAATTTACAATTTGTTAATCACATTATTATTTATTAATAAAAGCTAGAAATATGATGGAATCTAATTTAGTAGTGTTTGCCTTTAAATTAATTAAATGTTAAATTGAGTTTCGAAAAAAAAAAACACAAAGTTATTATGGTCTCACAGCTGCTATAAAGATCAGTTAGGTAGATGCAAGAACTGATTACAAAAAATGGTCTCGTTGGGATTGTTCCGCCTGGAATATAGAGAAAACAAGACTATAAAAGGACAACTGTACAAACAATACTAGAAAATAACAAAATGTACAATAAGAACAAGAAGTTATTTAAGCGATTTATGAAACTTTCATTATGTGGTAATACAACAATATCATCCATTTCGTGGCTACTTTCTTTGTGACACTAACGTTATCTCGTGGTGTATTCTCTTTTGGAAAAAACGGCGTAGAAATGTTACATGGATTTTTTTAAGTTTCTTCAAGTATTAAACAGAAAACGGAAGTTTTGACAACCTTTAGACGAGCTTAATATCGATAGAGCCAGGTTTCGCTTAATTTTATTAGATAGCTAGCTAACAAAACAAAACTAAAAGCAGCAATAAGAGCCCATAAAACAAATTCAACCTGAACCTGTAAAATAAAAACGTCACACTTAGCAAAAAATTGAAATGCACCGGACTAGTAAGTTGGCAGTCTTAATTCATAATTAATACCATAATTCATTTCGGTAAAATAGTGTAATGAAATCTGTAACCCTTCGATAACGGTATGATAACAATGAAAAACTAAATTTGTAAAATTAAATGTTTATTATTATTAATAATAATTAATTTAAAAAAATAGAACAGAATAACTATAATTCTAAAAGTTGTAATGTAATTTTGTACGTAATATTTATCAACGCTATTCCCCTATAGCACATTTCCACTTGTTGCTCTTTTTGTACAATAACGTAATGATTACCTATCTTTTGGGCATTCTCTCAGTAGATTTTTTTTCTTTGCTCTGTTTAATTACATTTAATACTTCTTCTTTTGGGAAGTTCACTTCAATTGTATCTCAATGATCAAGATTATTTTCTTTCTATTGTTATCAAAATTTGTTTCGATTGCTGCTGCTACTCAAATTGGTAGAGCTTGTAGAATTAACATTGCTTAAAGGGCTTCTACGCAAGAGTATATCTACTGCAAGCCATTCCTTTTATTATTGTTTCTCTTCGTGGTAAATTCGACCCTAAATGGCATTTTGCCTAACATCACCAAAACGATACATATGTACCTCATAATACACACCACGTAAAAAATTGATAAGCGACGCAATCAAAGCTTGTCTAACATAGTATATTTTTGCCGAGAAAGTGGTTTTAATATACTTATGCAAAAGTTGAGGTAGACAGAAGTCTAATTCAAGATCTGTCCATTCGAGATCTCCTCGTCTTGTTACTAACAAACTCACTTTGAGCATGGAGTATTGACAACACCATAAAAAGTCTTGGTTTCTAAGATTTGCCGTGACCCAAATGCTTTTGCTTCAATTAATCCAGAGCTATGAAATCTGTTTGCTTTACCTTTAATGTTCAAACCAATTAATGCTTTTTTACCATTAGGCAATACCACAGTCATTTGTGATGTGATTATCAATAATGCGATGTCACATTCTGGATTCTCAAAAATCAGTTTTTATGTCTATAAAAAAAAGTTTCATTAATTAGTATCAGAGTTATCAACTTTAAAGTCGTGCCTGAGATCTATTGATATCTACAGCTTTACAAAAACCATTTGTCTTGCCTTTTAGTAATGGTATTCGTCGAGTTTGTCTACTTTTGAGATTATTTATTTTTTAGCATTGATCTGCAGCAATAATCAGGTGATATGGTACGAGATGTCTGACCTGTTTGGACCAAGAGGAACCATCAAGAAGCGGCGAATTTTTTTAATTGTTGAACCGGTTTGCAGTCCCTTTGACTATATAAAATAGCGACGTTCACAGGGTAAAGAATCCGGAGTTTTGATTTTGTTTAATGGAATGAAAAAGGTAATCCCGGACATCAGGTTTTGGGATTGTTGGGTTATTGGTTCCATGTATGTAGGGTGGGAAAATGTTTGAACTTTTCCTTAAATCTTACTAAGCTGACTGCCTTCTTCATGAATCCTCTATGCAAGAATTTTGGTATGGTGTCTATCGGCTAGCTCAAAAACCTCTCCAGAAGAAACCCAGCGGAAATAATCTCAGACGCATGGACTTCTCTTGTAGTACAATGAAATCTAGTTTGAATCCAAGAGAGCACGAACGCGGCTTTTATAGGTGTGGATGCAATGCTTCTGCGCAAGCAAAGCAAAATTTTTTTACTTCTTCTTAATGTCAATGAGGCCCCAAAGTTGAAGTTTTATAGCCCCAATGGACCGGGGCTGTTCTAGACTTCTGTTTAGGTGAGTTAGTCTTGACGCTCTATGAGTGAAAACGGCGCTAATCTTGTTTTTTAGAAGTGAATTTCTAAGGTTTTCAAGTGCACTATTTTTAATTATACGAGGGTGGTCTGAAAAGTTTCCGACCTAACAAAGATAC